>VWZT01004349.1:727645-770458 GCA_013397055.1 Pachycephala philippinensis | reverse complement strand
GACTCTGCCCCCGCTGCTGCGGCGGGGCGGCTGGGGAAGGGGCACCTCGCTCGCCGAGAGCACCCGGCCCGTCGAGTTGGAACTTGGGGTCCTCTCCTCTGCGTCTCCAGGCAGAGCCAGATAATGTGCCTTCAAGTGCCTTAGCCTGCAACTTAATGAGTGTTGGGAGCTTTTGATCTTGTTAACTCAATTGAACCAACATTATTGAAAAATAAATCAGTTTAACCCATCAAAATGGATGGTCATGTCTAGTCTGAAGTATAAAGTAGGTACTTTTCGAGAACAATATGTTAGGTAAGATTTTAAAGCCCAGGTTTTTGTGGTTCAAATTGTATTTTAACGCATGTTATCTGGTTAAAGTGAACTTGGGTTTTAATGAGGCTAGTTAACACAATTTACTGGGATTAGACGGTGTCTAAGCTCAGTTTTAGAAGCACATTTGTCTAGACAAGTGTTTAGATGAGTTGGGTTCAAGCCATCTGCAGCTCTGTGCTCTGGGATTGGGATTGAACCTTTATATTACAATGCAGCAGGGATGAACAGTATGCAGCATCTTGAGGTGGAAATCTATTCCAATTATCTATTTTAATCTACTATATGTAGACTATGCATGTATCTCTTGTGGTATACAAGATAAAAGGAACTTGTCCTGCCATATAGCAGTACAGTAACGCTGGCGAAATGTCTTATGCATAACCCCTGAATGTAAAGACAGTTTGATAAAAAGGTTTTGGGAAGTGTGAATCCTCTTGACTCTGTTAGCATCTTTGAAACAGGATCTAAAATGGCATTTTCAATGTTGGCTATGTCATGTTATGGTAGGAAATTGAGAAAAGGTGGAAACTGGAACGTTGCAGAGAGCAGTGCAGGGAAAAGGAGGAAAAATAAAAATTAAGAAGAAACAGACAAGGGCACTAGAAGGAAAAAGGGAGGGAGGACACAAGTACTTAAGGATGTTTAACTCAATCACTTTAAAAAAACCCTCATTTAAGTCCTTAATAATAGCTGATGGTTTGATCTTTGTCTGAATCTGACATTACTACCCCTGTTCTAAGTGGAGAGAAAAATGCCATCATCATAAATAAAATACTCTGGTCCAGGAGCTGAAACTGAGTCTAGCATTTGAGCCCTTTGCATTTTCTGTGTGCACCATTCACTCCAGGTAGCGCTGCTCTTTGGCTGAGACGTACCAACACTGGTATAATTCAGTCTGTGACTTGCTTTCAGCAATTAGGGATATCATTTCTGAGAGCTTCTCAGGAACCTGTAATTAACCATGCTTAATTGATAGATGCTGTCTTACCTAGTGAATTAGTGTAGATCCTAGCACCTAGTGAATTTGGAACAATATTCCCTTTTTTCCTCCCTATTTCTAAGCAAACTATAGCTTGTGAAGGACAAGTCTGCCAGGCTACTGCAGTGGGTTCACCTTTCTTTCACAGAAAAACAAGCAACCCAAATTTCTGAGAAGCATCTGACTTTGCAGCTGCTTGGGAATGATCTACAAGCATATGTCAGGGTCTTTTAAATCAATGGAAATTTTGGCTAAGTTAGACACCAGTGTGGTGCCAAGTGAGAGAAACTCAGGTCTTCTGAAAATTGTACAACCTCAGGATGCAGAGATCTTACACAGACTGTCTCCACCGGAGGAAGGACAAGCTTCCAGCTGTGCACAGATTCTCCAACTGCACCCTGCAATTTTTGTCATTCTTCCCACCGTGATCTTTGTTTGGCAGAAGTATTTCTGTGAAAGTCCTTCTTTGTTCTCTCCCCAACCCAAACCTCTTCCTTTCCAAGGGCAGTAGTATTGAAAATTCATTTAATTCAGGAATGTGGCGTCACTTTTGTAGCTTTGATCAAGCTCATAAGCTGGTGGTTCTTATTTCTCATCTCTGTATTTCCACCACCCATCTCAGGAAACCAGTAAAGCAGAAACACGCAATTAGCAAACCACAGAGATAGCAGCTACTCTGATGATGATGTTTTGCTTCCTTGTAGGGACAGGATTTCACCACTGTTTTAAGTCTAGCAATTTGTGGAATAAAAAAATTAACATGAAAAACATGCAAAATTATATTGTTGTTTGCTGCCTTCTTCCGCAAGCCTTTACCAAGTTAAAGCATGTTTGCATTTAATGGGGCATCTGTTTTATAAAAAGCCAGGCACATTATTTACAGCACCTTTTCTTACATCAACTCTCCAAAGAAACACGCTACACAAAACCTGCTTGCAGTTACTTTATGACCCAAGCACCTCCTTGCCTGGCTTTGGTAAGAATTCACTACAAATCCTGGCCTCTGCCGCTGACACTGAGTCATGCTGAATCACTCTGCAAATATAAGTATTATCAAGCGCAGGAAAAATAGTTGCCAAGATATCACTTGCAAGCTGGACAAGAGGAAAGGTTTGCCTCAGTGTGTCATGCAAGCCAGGAGCCTCATCCTTTCAATGCTTCACACTGAGGTGTGGGTTATTTCCGAAGAAGGGGAGAGAGCAGGGCTGGCAGTTTGTTCATTATTGTGTAAAAGAACATATTGTTTGGAGCTCCAAGCAGCGTGGTCATGGGCCTGGAGCACAGGGTGTGCCAGCAGTCTCCTTGCCGCAGATGGAGCAGCCGCGGCTGCGCTCTTCATTACTTGCAGGGTAAGATGAAACGACAGAAAAATAAATCTGTGATGCGTGGTGCAGATGGTGGCTCAGGGTGTAACGCAGATCTGTGCACTCTCCTGATCTCAGGGCACTTGCTGTTGATTTTACGGGGTAATTTTATGTGGTCTGAGCTCTCTCTAAACCCCAGTGCTTGTCGTGTGTCCCCCCACCCAACCCCCAGCCCTGTAACACTTCTCCTTAGGGGCTCTTGAAAGGTAGTGTACTTAAGTTACATTCCCGGGCCAAGTGTTTGAATTTCAGGAACTTTAGGAGCACATAAACAAGCAGTGTATGTTTGTGGAAGAGATAGTTAATGCCATTGATTTGGAGTGTTATGTGGGCAGAGTAAGACCTTGCATGAAGTGGTCTGCTGGAGGAAAGCAGTAAAGCTCTCTACGGAGATGGAATAGCCAGTGTAACTTCTCTGGGGACAGCACTGTCTTGTCAGGCCTTCTGCTGCCAGTATAAAGTAGATTTTCATAAATCTCCCTGGCTGGAGACATTCTTCATTAGGCCAGTCTGCTCACCTTGAAAAGATCTTTCTGCTGCAGCGTCTGGGACCTGAGTGCTCGGAGCTGTGCTGCTTGTTAACACACAGCAATCCTTTCGTGACCCTGCGGTGATGAAGATGGATGTAAAGTCACATAATACACCCCCTCCTCTTCCCCCCTCCCCCAATCTCACTTTCACTTGTCCTCTAATAATACTCAATCCAAGATGACTATTATCTGAAGAGAAAGCCAGGCTCTGCTAACACAAATGGTGCCATATCCTTAGGGACACGACCTTTAAGCTCTGCTAGCAAAATGTATTAGTGACAAAAATTAAACTTGGGCAATAGCAGAACAGTACCTGTGTAATCTGCATTCACATCATAACTTGTTCCCGCAAAAAGTTCTCAGAGCTGGTGTATTTTATGTTGCTTTATTGGTGATTGTCATTAAATCCCAGTTTTTATCAACCCGTGGAAATTTTCCTCTTGTTGATATTCCACGCATCCCTGCTGATGAATGGAGGGCAAACAGGCCCAGGTATTGCCTCTCCAGCCTGGCTGCTCTTGCCAAAGCCTGCTCTGTGGGGTAAGAAGGGATGAGTTAAGGTTCACACACTTGGTTCCAAAGGCACAACAGGAAGAAAGTGTTTTTCCTGCTGCCTTATATCCGACTGCTGGTTAGAGGTGACCTGCTGAGCCACCCGTGGTTTTACGCCTCTAGTACCCTCTCGTGGTCACTTTATTTCATGTATTAACATATGGGGTCACTTGTTTTCTGTCTCATTCTTGCTTTACACCATCACATCAGGGGTGAAATGGCTACAAGTGAAATACGACATCTTTAACCTTGACGCCTGTAGTTCCTGTCCCTGTTAGGCAGCTTCCTTGTGGTGTTTGTGAGCAGTTAATTTCCCACAAAGGTATGGATTCTTTTTGGTTTGGCCATGGCACAAAGTTGTGGGTTAACCCCTGTAGGCAGCTGAGCATTGCACATCTGCTCACTCACATCCACAGAATGGAAAAGTAAGAGCAAACACAAGAAAACTCATGAGTTGATAATTTTATAAGCAAAGAAGTGGAATGAGAAAGAAAACAAAAGGTAAGTGATGCAAAGGCAATCACTTGCCACCTCCCCCAGACAGAAAGATGCCCAGGCTGTTCCTGAGGCAAAAGACAGCTGGCCTACCTAAACTCCACTCCTCTCCACTGTATTGCTGAACATATTGTTGTATGGCATGGAATATCACTTTGGACAGTTTGGGTTGTATCTGCTTGTTTCCCCTCCCCACCTCTTGTGCACCCCTGATCTATTCACTCGTTGGGCAGCAGGAGAAACAGAGACAGCCTTGATGCTGTACAAACACTGCCCAGCAATAGCAAAAAGAGTCTATATAGCAGCAGTGTTTTGGTCACAAATCCAAAACACAGCGTCGTACAAGCTGCCATGAGAATTAACTCCATCCCAGACAGACCTAGTGCACACAGATGGAGGGAAATCACACTGAGGATAGTGTGCAGAGAAAAAAAACATGAATGACAATGTATCAGAAACCTACCTACTTCAAACTAACATGGTAGCATAATTATTAATTATGGACCTAAATTTTTTACAACATATGCTTCTATGTAGGTTGTGTCATGTCAGAGATTCTGCTGGCCAAGTATAGGTACGTTAGGTTTGCAGGAATAAGCTGAGGTGCTTTCCAGTTTAAAATCACCTGGCTACCTAGCAACATAGTATTGATGCTGAATGTTGTTCCTATGAAATAAGTACCTTTGAATGAGCTCATTTTCTTATGCCATCTTGATAAAAGTCTAGTAAAAGGGAAAATGGGATTTAATATGCAATGGCCTCAACCACTGTGATTTTAGATCCCAATGTTTTGAAGTCACCGAAATATTCAACAAATACTTATGATGAAAATGATTCAAAATGAAACAGCAGGAGGGCTGAGGTTGATCCACTTAGATGCACTCAAAAAGCATATGTGAATCATGTCATTTTATCATTTTATCATAAACGTTGAATAAAGGGTGTTTATTGTAACAACACAAGTTTTCTCTGCAGCAAAATCTCATCAGCACTGTAGCATTACTTGTGCAACTCAAAGGTCTGTGCCTCTACACATACAAAGCCCAAGTGGTTTGGGCTGGGAAAATATGATAACTGGCATACACAGCCTGGGGAAATTTCTCATGGGCAAGGGGCCTCTTGTGGATAACCCATGATTTTGAAAACACATAGGGACACAAAACCAGTTGATTCTAGGTGCGAATATTTAAGCAATACATGTAAAATTAAAAACCCATATACTAATACCTCTTGGAAACAAGCTTGACATATTAACACTACTTTATTTCTAAGATATCCCAACTTGTTCTTGCTCTGCTTTTGGATTTTTTTCCCCATTTCTTAAGTAGTTAAATCATTTGCAATGGCTATTAGAGAAGCATAGAGAAGCCGCTATAGAAGCAGCTGGAGTTCATTTACTTGCATTTCTCTGTACCCTTTTGGACTGCTTGGATCTGTAGGACAGAGTATAATGGGAATGTTATCTCCCTGTGGAGAGAGAAACTCTCCCTCAAAAATAATACAAAATATTTGCAAGTATTATACATGAAAGGCTGCTTTGTCAAAATGGAGATCTGCCCTCTTAACATGAAAATCTAGATGGACTTCAGGAAAACATTGCTTGTTCTTTCTGCTCAGTTCTATCCCAAAATCAGCACCTAAGCCAGTTAAAAACAGTCCAGCCCACATGGAAGTCTGCTGAGGGAAGGTTTCAGAAACTGTATCTTACAGTTTTATTTAGTTCCTATCACTGTGGTAACGAAGTACTGCACAAATTAAGTGCCACAAATTCATAACTAAATACTGTCCTTCGCTATCAGCTTGCAATATAGTTGGTCTTCACAGAGTCGGCCCAAATGAGTGCTCCTAATCTCTTAATCCAGGTTTTTCCTACAGTGCAGTAGCAGCATAGGCTCTGGCTGCTGTTTAGGGAGCTTGTATGGTGATAAGGAGCCTCACAGATGTGATATCTGTGCAGGAAATGCAGGTATGGTCTCTACCACAAAAGTTTTGCAGTCAAAATTTACAATGGAGGACTGCCACAGTAGACGTGACAGTTGAAGGATGGCAGTACCCATCATCTGCAAAATGAGTCAGAAGCACAAGAAACAGCAAATTGGCCACTATGGAGTATAACTCCCAGGAAAGATGTGATTTTGAGAAAGATGAAAGAGGCTTTGTGTTTGTTTAAAGCCCTGCTTCCAGGAGTTAGGGGAAAAAGTATAAAGACATTTTAAGGAAAATTCAACTAAAGAAGAGCTGGAAACACTAATTAGAGGCAGGGGTTGGTGCCACTGCAGAACTTAGGAAGTGCAAGGATTTATGTAATTAGGAGTTTTAAAAGGAAAGAAAAGGTGGGGGTGTTTAATGCAGCAGAAGGTGGAGAGGCAGCAGAAAGAAACAAAGTGGGAAAGAGATACTCAGGATCATAAGCTGGAAAGATGACCTATAAAACAGATTTTGGAAGCAGGATAAAGAACCTTTGTCAAAACTGAAGGTTAGGAGCTTGTGGCAGCCAGCCTGTGAGATGAAGAGAATTTTTTTTGCATGGAGAAAGAGGAAAAGTCACTCTGGACAAGAAGGAACTGCCAGATTTAAAGTGCCTGGACCTTTGTGAAAATTAGATGTGACAATTTTGTCCATTTTTTAAAAAATAATGTATGAAGTAAATGCTAAAAGGTGAGACCTCTTGCAAAATTAGGAGGAGAAAAGCCCAGATTATTACAATAAATTTGTGATGGTCTCCAGGCACACCAACTAATTATGGCACTTGTGACAGTCTTGTCAGGACAGCACTGTGAAAACTCGAGGTGGCTGACCTATAAGCCAGTTACAACACAAGTTATTTTAATGAAGTGTTGTTCATACAAACTAGCAAGAAACAAGTCAGAGCAGAGAGCATCTGCATTAGATCTAGTGGCATCTTCCTGCAGTTCACTCCTGTAGGCTGTGCTGCCCAGAGTCCATTCCATCCATTGCCTGGGCACTGTTTGACCAGTGCTGCACAGCAACAGTCCCCACTGGGATCCCACTGCCTCTTGAAAGGATTGCTTGTAAAACATACAGCTCTCCAAAGGCGATGGAAAATGGGATCATGAGCAAATATTGTTGGAGCATGGTGCTAATAACACCAACGCCAAGGTGGGTTTGATCCCCATTCACTTAAGAGCTGGACTCAATGAGCCTTGTGGGTCCCTTCCAACTCAAAATACTCTGTGACTGTGATTCTGTGAGATGTGCTAGATGGAGGGAGTGCTCTCCAAGGGCCGAGCGGTCTGAAACTTGCATTTTTGAGGTACCAGAGCTGGATGCAAGGAGGCACAACAGAGAGGGATAGGTGAGAAGATCATATGAAGAGGAAGGCAGCGAACTGGGACAATTCAGCTGGACACAAAAGAGGAGTTAACAGAGAAGCGGGTTCAGATCTTAGCAGAAGGAAGTCAGTTTGACATAGAGAGAAAGACCTTTGAGTCATCCCTGCAAAGCTGGTAACCAGAACTGCACAGTGGCTTCAGAATTTAATGGTAAGTCCTAGTACCCCACTGAACTCTCAAGTTAATTATTGATGTTGGTCTATATGTAACCATCGATTATTACAAGATAAGTCTGCTTGCATCAGTAGTTAATTGATCCCAAAACACATGCAATATTGCAACTAACTTTATTCACTTTATATCCTTTGGTTATGTATCTTACTGAGGATTTAAAGATCAGATTTAAAAACCCGCAGATTTCAAGTCTGGGATACGCTCATGTCCTCTAACCTCAAGTTTGAAATTAAGTACTTAACCTCTTTGTCTAATTGATGAAAATAAGTTGATTCACATTCCCATTTTTATTTCTAAGTTTATATAATAAAAATTCACTGGTCACAAGCTACTCTAGCAGGACTTCATTTACTTGTACAGAAATTTCCAGAATATGTTTATTTTATGTTTCTCCTTTATAAGAAGAAGCATATAAAATGTGTTAAAATGGACAGGATTTTCAGTGTGATTCAGTTTATTACAGTAAGAGGTTAAAAAGTAAGTAATCCAACATTACTTGCTAAAGTATTTACAGTATTTCTGAAATTCCTCTTGTAGTTACAGTCATCCAGAATGGATGTGTCTTTAAGATTTATAAAAAGTGATACACAATATAAATAAGTGCATATACCCAGGGAAAAAGTCCCTGAGGAGTGATTCAGAAGACAAATTCACTGCAAAGTAATTTTTTTCTGGTGAAAGTTTCACTTGACAGAGTCCCTGCAAAGAAAAAATCTCTTTCAGAAAAAAAAGTTGGTGAGTGATGCAGTCCTAAGGAAAGCCCCTGATAATTCCAGCTTCCCGAGTTCACAAAACAAGGCTCTCATAATTGCATGTGGTGCTCCAAGCATCCCAAAGGAGGTGACACTAAGCCCTCATTCCTCCATACCAATTAAATGAAACAAAATCTCTATTGTCTTAGACCCATCTTTTCACATAGTGCCTCCAGTTCACAGATAGCTACTTTGCCATAGAAGAACCTTATGCTGTATGAAAATATTTCAGTCAATTTCTCAGTTGTTGTTGAGAACAAGATGAGGAAAGATGGAAAGCCAGGAAATCAGAATAACTGATGTTGTCACAAGAAGCTCCTTTTAACAAGAGCAACAGCAGAGAAAAGAGACTATCAGGCAGAAGAGAAGGGAGCATATTCTGAACATTCTTCAGGGTAAAACAGATTAGGAGGTGTAAGACAGGGTCATTCAAGGCACAGGCAGATATCCTCAGCTGCATCAGAATGAAGGAAGGAACTTCTCAGCAGTGATATGTACCTCTTGCTATTTATTTTCTGCATGACAGAGATACTCCTGGTGCTGTCTCTCTCTAGATTGTGGGTCATTTTGGACTTTCAAACCAGCAGTGTTGTAGTGCCCAACCATTGCTCTAAACCTGATCCTTCTCCAGTGTGCTCCAAGGCACAGCAACCACAGACCTCCTGCTGCTCTCAGAGGGTTCATTCGATTCTGCAGCTCCAGATACTGTACAGAGATGAACATTTCCTGTCATTTAACTAAGTTCAGTGTTGGGTGGTGTCTAAATTTGGGTTTTTTTTATTGTTTACTAAAACCAGGATGGTTCCGCAGCATCACCTTATTTTTTTTCATCTTTTACACCAAGGATTAGAGGTTGGCCTTGGGAAGTGATAGCCAGTGACCTAGCAGGGCTTTCTGTGGTGCAGTGTTGTCCAAAGATTATCTATCTTTTCAAATAAACAATTCAGCTGCTGTGATTCATGGTCTGTGTTTGATGTCAACAAGAACATTGGTCCCAGTAATGACAAACAGCTCAGGCTGCTTCTAGCCTTCTGCCCAGCTGAGCAGCTTTCATGATGAGTAAATGAGCACAGTTTTGTATCATAGATCTTCAGAGAATACCTTGAAGAGAAGACTTGCTTTACTGTTTTCAAAATGAATTTAAAAGATACTTGATACTTTGTTTTTTGCTACAAGTTCCAGTTCCCAAGTTACGTTCCTTGCTGCTTCAGTATTCTCCTTCATTAAGTATATTTTTGTCTGTCTTAATTTGGCTGAAGCCATGTATCTGTATTTTAGAATAAGAGTTCATCAGGTAATGCAACTAGGGAATAAAAGGAAAAATATATTTTTTATCTGCTTGGTGTACTGAAAAGAATGTCAGGAAGGAAATTTGTAATAAAAGACAGTTTTATGGCTCCTTTTCTTGCTTCACAACGTGATCTAATTATGTACTCGTTCAAATGACAGTTCCCTTGTGATTCTCATTTAAGAGAAGTGCTAACCAATGCAATGATCAAAACCAACATTGTAGAACAATTCCATCATATTCAGGATTCAAGTCCATCACGGGACTGTCTGATCACCAGATTTGCTGGTGTCTAGCCTGAGGGCATTAAATACCTTCTCTGTCTGACACATTTATGTCTATTTGCAGAGTCTATCTATTCATGTTTTCCAAAGTTTAAAAATCTGTTCTTTTGAAAAGAAAAATCTTGCCTCATGAATGAAAATTAAGCCAGCACCATGTTTTTCTTCCACTGTCCGAGCACCCTGGTGGTGCAGCCAGGCCATGGGCAGGCAGCTGGAGCCCCCTGCATGGCTGTGACCCGGCACCGGGGCTCGTGTGCCTGCCCCAGGAGTGGCAAATAGAGAACACTGGCTCAAGGTTCACAGACTGCAAAACTCACCTTTGAGTGAAGGTGAGCAACAGGAGTTGAAGGGTTTAATTTGTTTACCTCCCAACTCCCCCAGTGGTTTCTGAACTCTGTTTATTCTCTGAGGGTGTTTGAGTTGCCAAATTCAGCAATATACATCTGAAAACATCACAGACTTCCTGTACTCTTCCAAATGAAAGCAAAGAGATTTCTGTCTTCCTCTGTTTAAATCTGATTCATAACACAGTTTAACAAAGGATCTAGAAGCATTTTAAATGTCATGTGAATGTGAAAACAAGAGCCTAAATTCTGGTAGTTCTTTGTGTTCTTTTTAATTCCAGTCTGAAAAACTACACTGATAACATACTATATAGATAACGTTTTTAATTTATTCATTATATTCTGATAATTTTTCATATAAGTAATTACATTAATAAACTTGGCATAGTCCTTTGAAGTTCAATTTAGAAAGTACCATGTTATCTGCATGTAATAAACCTCATGTATCTATCCTCCCTCTTCTACTATCATGTCTAGTGACTACTATTAAAAGCTTTTTAAAATATTCCTCTGCTCAGTTTAATAGGGATTTTTACAGTATCATTACACATTCTAATTGGGCGATTAGGGGTTTCATGCCACTAATCGAAATGCAGGGCGAGTGATTGAACCAGTGCAAGTTATGTAAAAAGAAATGAGCTTAAAGGATGGTCAGAGTGTTACCTACACAGGGTAACAAAACCCGGAGTTAAGTCAGGCACAGCTGGCACTGCAGCCCAGAGCAAAGCCCCTGAACAAAATGCATCTCAACCCATGGAAAAAGGGGTTCTCCAAATTTCTCAGTGAAGGTGGGTTTGTATCGTCCCTCACTACTATTTCAATTTTGAGGCTCAAACCCCCTTGTGCTAGAGGATTTCCTGCATCCAACCATTTTATTGCCCGTTTTGGAATATCTTCAGCCTGGGCAGCTTTGGCTAACCATGATATTCTATGTTTGATGAGGGGACTAGCTCAGCTTTGGGATAATCTTGAATTCTTCTTTTTCACTTTCATGACCCCATGTTAGAGCATTAAACAGCCTCTTCATCTGACATAGGTGCCCATATGAATGGTAAGCTCTAGGGGAAAACATTCACTTTTTTTGGTAATATCAAGCACATTACAGTGATGAAGCTGGTGCTTCTGGTATTCCTAGAACATGGACATTTAATAAAGACAAGAGTCATCACAGCTGAGGGATTCTACCTTAGAAATATATTCTTATGTTGATCTGTTTGTTATTAGAAACATGACTTTTTTTTCACATTATTTTCCTTACAGATGTGAATGGCAATTTTGATAACAGGGAAATTGGCCTTGGATCCTGTGTACCTCAGAATAATTTGGGTATTTCCCCCTTAGTAGTCATAGCCTATCTGATCCCACTGACTCAAATTCAACCTACACCCAGTTGATTCACAGTCCTGTGAATCAACTTCATTTTGAGGACACAGCTGAGCGCCGAAATGAAGTCTGTGTTTCAGCAGGAGCTACACAGAGCATCAGCTAGTCATGACATTAGCAAACCAGGACAGATGTTCAGTCTGTTCAAAAAGATAAAAAACACTCTCTAAATGTTTTTATTCTTTGTTATTCAGGTATGAAGCTCCCTTGCAGCAGCAAGAGACACTCGGGAGGATGACAGTGCCGTGATGACATTTGGATCTTCGCAAAAATTCTATCAGACCAACAGTAACCCTTGAGGGAAAATTTGGGGATATAACTGAGACCAGGAAGTCTAAAACCCAGAAAGAAGTTGTCCCTCTTAATCCATAGCAACTGATCTCCGCTGGCGAGTACTGAAGAATGGAAATGCTTTTCCAGACCACAGGCTCTGTCAGGAGCTCACTCGGCACGTTGGTATTGCATCTGTGGGGAGGCCTGAAGGAGCCATCTCTTCACCAGCTTGCCCAGAAATGCAGCCATGACAAGATGGTGCCATGCAAATTCCATGTGCTTCCTCTTGTTTTGCAACTGCAATGAAAGCAACGTAGCCATACCAGCAACCGTGTCCCAGGAATGAGCTGAGGCTGAGCCTTTGTCCTGCTCACTCTGGCCATGTGCTGTTCAAATAAAGCATTAAAGCACTTCACTGGTCTGTTGCAACAATGTCAGCTCTGCCACAAACCATCTTTTTAAAAATAAGTTACTCAGTGCTTGTAAAGAAAAATTTTTTGGAGTCAAATGGATTTCCCCTGTGTGCTCACTATCACCTTCTTACAACCCAGGAGGTCCGGGAGGCCAGGATTTCCCTTTGCAGATGCCATGCTGGCTCTTTTCCACAGGAAGCTCGATTGTCCAGTGCAACTGATCTGAATTCACACCATAGTGATCTAGGTTATTGCAAGTTCAAGAACGTATGTGAAGAAGAACGCATCATTGAAGAAAACAAGGTACTACAATACAAGAGGCAAAATTGTCACCTTGGAGATTACCACCTTGAAATGTTGCAAGCCCTCTTTTGCCAGGACTGAGAACTTAGAATTGTGACTTTCATAAAAAGGAAAAACAATGAAACAAAGTAATGGGAGCTGAAAGGCCTCTCCCTGAGGGCAAGAGTGGTATGTGTGTGTGATTCCTGAATTGATGCATGGGAAATGAATAGCTAGGGCTGGTCTGGGAACACCAAGTGCCACATACTATTTCAAGCCAGGTGACCATTAGGGGTATAGGAAAAGTTGCCCTTGGGATGCAGGTCAGAGAAGTATTGAGCTTAGTAATTGTGACAGAAACAGTGGTATGAAACTCCACATCAGTTTGGGGTAATCAAACATTTCCTAATCCTTTTTGCCATGCTGCTACTTGACAACTCCTTGCAGAGATTGGACTGAAGGTCAAATTAAAAAGAAAGAAAAACAACCGCCTCTGGACCAACTGTAAATATCTTTATCTTCTTCCTGCATCTTACTTCAGCATGTTAATACACAAACAGATTTAAGCTTACAGGGTTCTCAAAGTGACTTTGCTTAGTTTATCACCCATTTATCTGCCATGCCAGCACTTGACTCAAAGTGACAGCTCAAAAACTCTGCCCTCTATTACTTTTTCTTGTTTAAAAGCAATTGCTATATCACCAAGAGAAAAGTCACTCCATTTGATTAATAATACATACTGATGGTCGAGGCATTCAGTCAGAAAACTGATAAATTGTTAAACTGCTGAAATCCACCTGCAGGTTTCTTTAGGTCTAGACTTACCTTCTGACCTTCTTGCTTTGTCGAAGCTCACTTAAGATACCACTACATATTTTCTATGTAAACTGTGTAAGATAGGAAAAAGGAAAGTTTGTGTTTTTCAGTCAGCCTTCCTATAAACAAACACTAAGCCTGGTTATTGAAGCAGCAAGTGAATCAACCTGGGAATTTCTGATGTAGCAATACAGTGTAGTTGCATATTTTCATTTCTATTAAAGTTGACAGGACATATGAAAATACAAAAATGCCAATCTCATCAAAGGTGTGCAAAGGAGAACACCATTTGTTGGTCACTGCTCTAGTGTTTTCCCACTATTTATTCCCTTTTGCCTCTCTTCACAACTCACAACTCTTCCGGTTTGTGGATGGTTTGGCTCATTCACTGCTTGCACATACCCCAGCCTTCACCACTTCACCATGGCTTAAGACAGCAACAAGGAGTCAAACTAGAATAAAGAATTTTGTTCTCATCTCTGACATTTAACATCTCTTCTAGGAACTCAGCATCAGAAAAGAAAACAGAGATTGTTTTTCTTGATAACCAGGGTGTGTTGTTGAGGACAAACACACTCAAACTCACACAAAATCAGACACGTGACAAGACCTAGCCAGGAAGCTGACGCCGAGTTGACAAAATAAAACTCTGGGCTTGAGAGCCAGTGTACACTTCTACACATTTAAACATTTGATCCTCTCATGCCAAGTTCAAAGCCTAATGATGCCACAATAAAGACTAAATGTATTTGCTCAGTCAGATATTGAGTATAAAGCATGTGAAGCCATTAAAATAAAAAAGGATTTCAGTGTTGTTTGAAAGTATCAGAATCATGACCCTTTCTTTTACGTTTTGGACGGAGGAGCATTTGAGGAATGGTCTCAGCGGATTCTGTCAATGCCACCAAGCAGAAATGCAACTTTAGGAATACTCTGGAGATATCTATACTTCAGTCCTGATATGTCACTTTCTACATACTTTTGACAAGTTCCTTCCTCTCTGCCCTTCAAGTGGCTGTTCTAGCACCCACAGTAAGGATAAATCAATCAACAGCAAGCTTGGCCCTGCTGCATCTGGAAAGATGAGAGCCTGCATGAGCCTTGAAAACCTTCCACCCATGTAACCTCTCCAACTCATGCTTTAAAGCACAGGCAGTCAGAGATTCTAATCAGCTGGCTGATTAGAACTCCAAAACCAAAGGTGATAAAGCCCAGCTTCAGGCAGGAACTGTGGGCACAGCAAAGTGACATTGCTGCCCACTTTTTGCCCAATTGCTGCTGTCCCCAGACTATTGACTTCCCCACTCTCCATCATTTCTTCTCAAAGTGGCTTTCATCCTCTCTGTTCCTGTTTGGCCCCTGACACTCAGAAAGACAGCAAGAAAAGCATCCTAGCTGTTTCTGTCCCACTTCTCTCTGGAGCAGCTCAAATCTAGGGAACTCCATGTTCAGCACCTCAGCTGAGGCATCCTAGGGTTGCAAGCCACTGGCACTGGCACAGAGCCACTCCTCATGCATCTTCCTGGCGTAACAAGAAACTTTGAAAGGATACATGGTGAAATCTATGTATGGGAGTCTGAAACAAAGATACCCTAAGAAAAAATAATTGACCATTTTCCAAAATTGCTTTTGTACATCTACTTAATAATCTAATAACAATTGCAAAAGACATGGTACAGACAACTAAATGGAGTCATTGTCAAATCCAAGATTTCTGAAGTGGCAAAAATGTTCCTGTATTAAGACAAGTTAAAACAATATGCTTCAATCTACTAAAATTTTCTTTACTTATATAAATTACACCCAGCAATATCACTCTTAAACCTGTCCCACCTGAGTTTTGAATACTTGGGGCTCTATGCTGTGGAAAGATAAACACAAATTTTAACTTTTTCACTTCCCAGACTGCTCTTCTTTTCAGAAAGCAATACCTTCACTACGAAAATTAACAAGCAATAACCACTAAAGGTGCAAATACAGAGGAAAGGGAATAAATTGTGAATAAAGGGGAAATCAGAAGAACATGATAAACAGAGATACAGCTCTCAGGCCTAGGTTATGCTGTTTCCCTACTTTTATTTTGGTATTATGTTGCATATCTTTTCTTTGTTGAAAAAGTGTGGAGGAGGGGAAGCTCACAGTGAAGATGATAAATGCCTTTGTTCATACACCTGAGAAACAAAGACACAATGATACCTCTTTCTACAGCTGTTTTCCCAGTTACTTGTGGCTACACTGAAATACAAAGACAAGCAACCCTTCTAGTGGTAAGCCAATGTAAGAAATTGTGACATACAGAAAAGCAGAGAAGGTAATTAATATACTGAAATAAGGGTATTTTCCATCCAATTATTTGCTCCAATGAACATAGAAAAGAAAGGTTAAATAATCTGAAAAGTCTGGGGATTTTGTGAGGATTTTTGCATTTTCTATGAGGCTCTAAGGCTGGTGTCCACAGTAGTCTCATTAAATTAATAGTCTTAAACTGTGTAAGCAAAAATATACCATATTAGATGTCCAGCTTAACATTTTGTATAAACTACAGACTGAAGTTAAGGCTTAATATAAGGTAAATATGACCACAGTCGTTACCTTTTTATGTCCATAACTGCAACTTACGAATGTTAATTCTCCTGTTCCCTTTTCTCAAAATATTTTGGTTCTCCACTTTACCGTCTTTGAAATGGTAAGAAAGGTTGTCCCTCCTCCCCTTTTTCATAGAATACATGACAGCCCTTTGTGCACTGTAGCAGGTGCTGAAGAAAAATGCTTTTCTATTAAGTCAAAAATGTCACTACTTGGATCATGAGACAGCAGGCAGACCTTCATCATTTTTGCAAAAGTTATCTCCAGGGAAAACCATCAGCATGTTTCATTTCCACACTATCAACTCACTCTTATCACAGACCATCATTCTTCTAAGACAGGCATTTGAATAATACTTCAGATTTGACAATGGCTGACAGATAAGGAAACACGAAATTAAACACAGTGCCTACTAATAAAGTGCTAAATATGAGTTAAGGAAAAAAGGAAAAAGAAAAAACAGGCCAATATTTCTTTAACATTAATTACAGTAACAGATTCAGAAAGTGGGAAATCTATTTTTATATAAACTCCTGAGAAACTCTATACAGAGAAACAGTTTGCAGAGGTAAAGCCAGTGAAAGAACACTGTACCAAAACCAGTGATAAGTGATATTTACTAAACCTAGGTAGAAGCAGGTTCTTTGACACTAGGAATGGCAATTCACATCCTTACCCACAGGCATAATCTAATTCCTGCCACAGACAATCAGCAAAAACGCATCTTTTTCCTTCTCCCAAAGTCATACTGGGTAACTTCTTTGAAACCAAGCTAATTTAAAATGGTATGGAGCAACAGAAGCACACAGAATCATATTCAAGATGTTAAAGAGTTTATTTTAGGAACGTGGACAAAAAATAACACAAACATCTTCAATACTGTACATTTGTTTAACAGATAATAAACAGCAAGGGAGGCGATTTAAAGTGTACAGAATAAATGGGAAAGTACAATTAGACTGGGGGCACGGAGGAGCTCTTTGCTTGTCATATCATACTGGCAGGCTACTAAAAGTGCTCAAGGAAACACCTCTATGGAAAGAAAGACAGGAAATAAATTACATTACGGGAATATCAGAAGAACAATAAAAGATTAAAAAAAATACTGCCTTCTTACTGTATTGGGTCTGGCAGGGACCGAGGTAACTTTCTTCACAGCAGCCCTTAGGGTGCCGCTTTGCTTTGGATTTGTGGCAGGAACAGTGCTGGTAACACACCAGTGCTTTGGCTTTCACTGAGCATTGCTTGCACAGCACCAAGGTTTCATTTTTTCCCTGCTCTGCCTGCTCCAGCAAGTAGGCCAGGGGTGAGCAAGAAGCTGGGAGACGACACAGTTGGGACAGCTGGCCAAAATTGACCCAAACTGACCCTACTCTAGGCTCACCATGAAAAACGGAGGGGAGGCTGGGCAGAGGTCTGCTTCTAGCAGGTGGCAATTGCCTTTGCAGAATTTGTTCCCACTACCCTCCTTTCCTTCACTTACCGTGCCTTTATCTCAACCCTTTGCTGCTCCCATTCCCTCCCGCGTCCCCCGAGGGAAGGAGGAAGCAGCTGGGCAGTGCTTAAGCTGCTGGCCAGGGTCAGCCCTGGTAAACTGCAGAATATGGGCAACTTTATACTTTTTTTTCAATATACATTAAGTTTGCAGAAGAAAGTGTTCACACAGACTGATGTTTCTTAAATTTAGGAACACATAACTATCTTTGTTTCAAGAATGACCCTCTTCCAATTTTGCTGGTTTCTTTTTCACATCGATGGTATATCCAAAGTATTTATTAACATTCCCACAACTGAATTTAATTATTCAAAGACAAATGCTCCTCTCTGTCAACCCTTGCACTTTACATTCTTGGAAGACCTTTTTTCAGGCAAAAAAACCTCCACCCACAAGAATGGGCAGGATGTATTTTTCATCAACTATTTCTGCTATGTGGAGCTGTGCTTCCATGTTGCTTTTTATTACACATATATATATATAATCTTTTTATTTAGGAACATGAGAACAACTGCTTTAAGTGGCTGTTAAGATGGAACCGAAACACATTATTGTGACTATTAACCATCTAAATCAAGTAATAAAATATATATTTAAGAAGAGGAAAGATAACCAACTAAAACTTCAGCAAACATTTCAACAACAAACATTTATAAAAAATTAGTGCTATACAGGTAGAAGATAGAAACATGTTATTTCAGAAAGCCTTTAGCTGCTTCTAGTTTTACAACCAGGCAAAAACACTTTGGAGAGAAAAAATCAAAAGTGAAAGAGCACAAAGAGCAAATGAAAACCAACTGTCTTCCTGGATTCCGAAGTTACAGCTCTTGTGGAAGGTGCTCATCTTTATTCATTCTCAAATCTGCTGTAGGGGTTATCAGAATCCTGGAGAAGACCTGTAAAACAAAATGGGACTACATTTATCATTTTCTTATTACAGAAGAACTTTGAGTTACTACAATAGGTACTGCATGTAACAAATCCAAAAGGCAATTCTTGTAATAGTTGCTCTATTACCTAAACATAATAAATTGAAAGTGTTCCTAAGCACTCTTACTTCTCAGACTATAATAACGAATAAGTATTTCATGATTTATCAGGAGAGAACATTTCTCTATGAAAAATTACTATGGAAAAAACATTTCTCATTTGTGAGATATATCCCAAAAAATGCACTTGTGAGAGTCAAGGTGACAAAAACCTAAGCACAGAGATGTCTCAAGAAGAACAGATTCTGAGTGGCCAGTTTATAAATGCAAGTGACTACAAGATCACCATCCTTTTAAAATGTAAGATGCTGCTACTTTGACTTAGTTCTACTTCAATTATACCCAACCATCTGTCACATCCAGCCACTTACAGCTTTTCTGCAACAGGACAATAATCTCTAAGAAAAAATGAAGATCACTTCTTACGTGCACTAAAACCTCCAGGGACCAGAACAAGAGCATCACTTAATCCAAGTTGCAGTATGTTTCCATCACAAAGATTCTTAATGACTTTATACTCGAATACTGTCACAGAAAGCACTGCAAAGCCATCCAATTATGCTGAGTGCCTGGATATGCAGAGCATCCTCTGTAAGGGTTAGCTGAGCAATCGCTGTTCCACACAGTAATTATTTCAAAGAGACTTTTAAACCACACTTTAAACATGAGGTAGGCAGAAGACTGAAAATAAAGGAGTCCTGCAAGAGTCCAGAGGCTGACCTTCTGGTGTGAAAGGAAAGGCCACTATTGCTATCTTTTCTGCCAAGATTTTTATACTGATGTAGGACAAGGACTCCTCTCTAGCTCATTTGTCTAGGCATGGAGACAGAAGACAGTGCAGCTGAGCAACACCAAATCACAAATGTTCAGATTCACAATAGTGAAAAAAAAACCTTTTCTAGTCACTGCCAAACCTTGTAAGAACTCCCCTCAGTCCTTTTCACACCATACCTCTTTTCCACATGTACCTGCACACAGATATTGAACATTCACTGTTTTATCTGAAAGTCAAAACCCAATGGTGCTGTAGGCGGACTACACTTTTTCCTACCTTGTGCAGTTGGTGAGCTTCATTTGAACTGTCAGGTTATTTTAAGATGTCAATCAAGCAGCACAACTGCTCAGTGCTGATTACTGTATCAGTTACTGCAACTAACTACCTGATAGGGAACAGTAAATATTTGGAATAAGGAGTAAGTATGAAAAGTCCTATAATCACTCAAATAAACAGCAGTCAACTTGTAAAATGTTGGTATCAAAACTAGCCCTCGTATATAATGACCCTTACTTGTCCAAGGAGTAAGCTAGTCACATTTATAAAGCTTCAGCCAGCTAACATGACATACAGTCTATTCACCTGGTGTAGTACCTTCTGTCAGAGGTACTATCCCTTTCTGTAATTGCTTTTGAAAAAATAAAATTTTAAGTATTTGTGTAATAAGAATAAGTTTAGATGGCATAATTGTCAAAATTGATCTACAATATTTTCAGATTTTGAAATTTTTATATTTTTAAACTTTTAGAAAATGGTTACTTCTCAAATTTTAATCTTACCTTTCACGCATTTAAACAAAGAGCTGTGATGTCCACTAAGCCTATTCTAGCTGTCAAGTAAACTAATTCACAAAAGAAAACCCCCCTCTTATCCTTGGCCTGCCATTCAACCTTTAGTGCCTTCAGGTAACATTCCTGCATTAATTTAATCCCAATCCAAAGATAGAAGAAACATTTATTTTACTCCCAGACCATCACCATCCCCTGCTCCTTCCTCCAGACTTGTAAATACTTTGGCAGTTAGGATATATGGATCCTAATATGTTTGGTTACCTGAAACACAACTGAGTAGACCAATTTAAAAAAAAATTGCAGTACTTCTGTATTTCACCCCTTCGAAATACGAAACAAATTTACACAACATTTACAGAAAATCAGCATAGATAGTAGAAATTACCATTATTATTACAATTGCCATTGCACTCATTAAGTTCCATTTACAAATAAATGCACCTAACTTCAAAAAGCTTTCCACAAAGTGGCAAGAGGTGGTACCAGATTCCCTGACAAAATGAACATAGCCTGCAGACTTTTCTCTATAGAGTCTGCCAAGTGCTTATTATATTTTTTTGGTATTTCATTCAGGACACATACTCAACACTTCATAGGTCTGAAAGTAGCACAGTATAACACTAGATACTGTTCTTTACAGCTTAAACAGCTGAAATCCAATAGAAAATATTTCGTACATCCAGTAGTGCCAATTTCAAATTAACCAGAGGATTGTGTAAGAGTCCTGATAAACCTTTCCTATACCATTCTGAGGAGTGAATATACTTTTCTCTTCCCCTGCCCCAAAACACTCAGCTAAAAGCTATTTTAGAAAACTAATCTTCATATTTCAACTGAATGTGTCACTTTTACTCCTCACTGCAAATGCCATTCCCAGTAGTACTTGCTTTAATTTTCCTGAATTATGTTTAGCAATGAACAGATATAATCACCACCAACCAGGCATTAGTATGCCTAACTTGAAGTACTCTCATCTGTTTCATCACAGAATACTGGAACTAAATAGGCTTTAAGAACTATGGGTCAATCCAGTGTGAATACTATTGGTTCTGACTTGAGAAACTGACCTCCCAGGAAAAAGGGACTCCAAGAGAAATGGCAAGCCCTCCTTCCAGATGAGGATAACCAGGGGTTACAACACCTGATACACTTTGCTTTCAGCCTTGCTCTCAAACCTCCATCCAGCATTTAAATTTCTTTTATCCTCAGCATTCAAGTACATCATAAGATTACATTAAGAGCAGTGAGACAGCAGCTCACCACTTGCACCAGCTCTTACTGAAGAAGTATCAGGCTCCAGTAAGTGGACAAAAACTATTTGGAGAGACGTACCAAAAAAAAGGGGCATGACAAAAAGCTTCTGTCAGCTGCCACAGCCGCTGTGCCAGTGCCACTCCGAGGAGCTGGCAGCCCATGCTAATGGGGCAGCACGTCTGGTTCAGCTGAAGCTCTTGTGCTGCCTTGAACCAGATGGGAGTTGTCTCTCGACTGTTTCCTGTCTGACATGAGAGCCACTACCCAAGTTGTCATTTACCCTCAGGGGTTCAGAGAAACCAGATGTTTGTATCTTCAGGAGCCTTGTTTGCAATCAAGTCCATTACATATTACTGGTGAACTCGAATATTGACACACAGGTCACTTAAAAGTTCTTATTTCTATTTACCCTCATTTTGAGGTGAGTGTTTGACCTACTTAGCAGTACCTAAGAAACCCTCAAAAATTTGGAAGGTATAGTAGACAAGTTTCTTTCATTAGTTTGTATGAAATAATGAGGCATCTTATTAAATACGAAATGACAAAGCAAAGGTCAAAAGAAATTAATACCTCTTTCCAGCATATTCATTTATATAGTATACTATCTAACTATGCAGGTCCCCAGTCATTGAGATCTGACTCTCATCACATATCAACACGGCCCAAAGCAAGAATTAACAAGTGAAATACTTACAAGAGACTGTGTATGGCTGAAAAAAAACCCCAACCTAGTCTGCTGTATGTCTTCACCCCTTAGTAATCTTTTCCTCTTTATTTTTAGCCCCCCAGATTAACAACTGTATTCTTAACAAACAAACTAAATAGCTTTCAGTGTGTGGCAATGCAAGGTTCTCCTGCCTTGCATTCAGAACACTAAAGAAGGTCAAGGCAAAGTATCTACCTTGAACAGAAGCAGCATTTACTGTGATAAACTACTGAATATAAAAAATCAATGTCTCACATAAAATAAACAAGACAGAATTACATATTAAAATAGCTGATCAAAACCTTTGCAGAACTAAAGCAATGAAATGGTAATCATTTTGCAAAAATTAAATGAAAAAAAATCCTTCCACTAATACTAGGCAAAATCCTGAAATAAATAAATAATAAAGCAGCTTGTCACTAATGCTATACTGAACACACAATAGAAACAAATGCAGCAGGAATTAAATTGTAGTTTCTTTGTGTACTACACAAGCTGCAAAGTACTCTGAATTCTACTTTAAATTTTTCCTATGAGTCAACGTATAATTTGTGTAATCATATTGCATTCATATATGTGAGCAAATGAAAAATACTATCAAACTGTGCAACAAAGAAACAATTGAAAGTGTGTACTCCTGGTTGCTAAAGCTCTCCATTGCTTCCAATGCTCCCAAAGGATTGTGGCTAGAGTGACACCTGCAGTGCATTATAAATGTGTAATTACCATTTAAATGGGGTATGGAAAGCTGTGGGATGAAATGGGAAAAGGCATTCCCTTAAAGACAACCAAATACTGAAATTTCAGGCGTGATCATCTTAATCTACAGAGTCAGGTTAACAAAGTCATTGTCATTCTGCCACTCATCCATGCCTACTTAACTGAGAATCCTCTCTGCGGTGTGTAAGAGTGCAAAATAATCTAGTGCCTCTATAATTATTTGCAGCTATTTTTATTAGATTATGTTTAATATGCTAAAATCTGTATTTTCTAGACAGTAAAAAATGTGGACAGAAGTTCCAAGTCTACTTTATGTCTCACTGAATTATTCTAACAATCATTTGCCTGCATATTATCAGAATGTAACCCTTATATATAACAGCAATTATATTTCTGGATTTCAAAATTTATACATATTTTGTATTTAATTTTTCCTCAGTTACATATATCCTTTCAGGATGTGCTATTTGTTTATGTGAGACTTAGATTTTTCTTTAAGACAAAAATTCACCATGAGATGCTAGGCCTCAAATTGATGTATCTGATAATATAAATTAACCTTTGTTTAGGCAATACAGCAAACCTGTCAGTAAACTTTATACAGAAGTTTGCTAATAAAATTTAAGTTTTATAGTCCAATTGCAATCTTGTGCAGGTAAACTGCACTGCAAAACATAACTGCAGGAAGAAGTGAGTATGTCTGACTTCTTACAAGAAGGCACACTTTCCATAACACAATGAAAGTACGGACTTGTTTCTCATTAATTCATTGACAGTGGAGGCAAAATGACACAAGCTCTCCTATGACTGTGTGCACAGTACAGCTACAAGCAATACCTGATTTATTGAATTTGATGTATGTATTCCAGAGGCATTGCATTATACAGTTTTAAACTTCAGGAACTCAAGTACTCCAACAAGATCCAGCAAAGCACTCCACAAAGGTCTGAAAGTTAAGCACTCAACTGTCTTCAGTAAAATGTAGGGCCATGCAGAGCCACGTGAACTGGATTCACAAGCAGAACATAACTGAATGCAGCTTTCACATCACTGAACCCCAGTGCAGGGCTCTGATACAGGAACTGCAATACCACACCCAGGACCTGCACCTTGGCTGCATCCAGGAGATGCAAAGATACATCTGCACTGAGAGCTGCAAGTGATTGTGGGGACACAGCCATTGCCCTAAGTTCTTCACCAGATCTTTCCCAATGATTCAAACTTGCTGAGATTGACTGTGGGGTCTCTTCTAAGGAGAAATAAACCCAAAAAAGCCTGTGTTGTTTTTGTTATGCTTGGATTTTGTTTGCTTTTTTTACATCTGGACTATTGTTATCAACCACTCAAACACCTCTTGAAACTGAACTGTGGTTGAGATATAGGGTTAATTATCCTGTAAAATACCACAGAACAACTTCTATGACTGATGTTTAACAAAAATTACTTCCAGTTTCTACAACACTCTTTCTCCTGTAGCTCAAGCTTCACAGCGTAGTTTTCCTCCATTCCAGCAAAGGATTATTCTTTTACAAATGTTCTCCAGGCAGAGAATTCCCTACAGAGTTTGTCTGTATCACTTCTGCATCAGGCAAAGGGCAGGCTGCAGATTCATGAAGGCATTCCTAGACTCTGCCAATCAGTTTAACAAGAGGATGAAAATTAACAGCTTTGAGTGACTGTTCAGACCCCTAGAATCACCTTCTCTGACATTAGTGCAATTTGCATAATAAAAAATGCAGCAGAGTTTTAGCAGATCTGTCTCTGAATACACAGTACTATTAACCCTATGAACAAATCAAATGAAAAGTGCAAGCACTGACAAGCCTACATAATAAGAGCCTCCTATACAGCACAGCAGGTCCTACAGTCCTGTGATATTCTTCTACAATTGGACCACAGCTCCACTTAAAAACAAAGAAAAAAAATTTTATCCCTACGTTAGGCTGCATCCTCATCCCTTCTTTTTCAAGCTTGATTTAAAAAGCTTGCTATCTACTAGTCAGTCTCTCCTCCTTCAGCAGTCACGACTCCAGTAGCAAAGTTCAAATAGGTTGATTTATTACATTCAATAACAAAACAAAAAAGCCCTCAAACTCAGTTCTCTTACTTAGGAACAGACAGAACGAACCACTTATTTTAATGAATATATTTAAATGCCCATCCCAAGCAAACATCCCATCCAGCACAGTCTTCTTGCCCCGTTGGACAGCCAGTGCAGGAAGAGAACAGGAGCATAAATGTGCTGAGATCAGGTGTTCAGGTGTCAGAAGACAGGCACCAGTAAAAAACTGGGCTTCATTACTTCTGCCGCTCATAAAGCAGCTTATTTCTGCTGTGAATTTTAACAATAATTAGGGAAAAGGAATCAATTCACACACAGTATCAAAACAAGATGACACGTACCATACTTCTTACGTATTTCATCATGCTTCAGTTTTCTTTCATGTTTCCTGCAAGAAATAAAGGCATCAAAAGAACATTCAGACTCTTTTGAGCTGTAAGCAAACTATAATTACATCCAAAAAAGACAACAGCACTTTTTATATTAGTATTAGTAATTACATTACAAATTAAAAAAAAAAATCACACTTAGCAGTTATATATATTATCTTTCTATTTACATTTTATCTGTGAGTATCTACATACACTGTATCTAGAAGACTTCCCACAACTTCTCACTAATTGATAATGTGAAAATAAAATTTATTACAATAAACAATAAGAAATACTTTTCTGTATGAAAGTAATGCACCCACATATATGTACAGATACACACACTGAGGTGTTCAACTATACATAAGAAGCAAGGCACTACACTACACTGGAAGACTCCCTAATGCTTTCCAGCAGGGAGCATAATTGTAAGATTTAGCTGTGCACAGAACATACCTTGGAATACTAATTCAATGTAATAATTCTAAAAAGATAAAAAGTTCTATTTTGCTTAAGATGTACAGCAAGTGTAAGTGAAAACTACTGGTTTCTAAAATCCAGCATGGCATCCATGCAGAGAGTAAATTAAAATATTGTGCTAAATATAAATTGGTTTTTATGTTGTCTGACCATATGACCATTTTCAAGGCTGTATCTAATATTGCCAAACTTAAATTATGCACATAAACCAAGTGTCTGATGAGTCAATTTCTCCTTTCCTTTTGCGAAGGTGAAGGGGGGAAAAATGAAAAGAGGTTTAAATGGAAAAAATTCCATCTTTTCTCAGATAGTCTTCCTATATTAAAAAGGAAGGATCTATTTTGCTTAGTTTAAAAACCAAACATAAAAGCTCCTACACAACTGCTTCATGAGTATGCTCCTGGATCTAGATATTTTGAGGAAAAGACATCGAATTTGACAAAAAAATGTTCCTCTAACAAAAATAAAAGAAAAAAATTAAAAATACACCCTTTGCTACCCCCGTCAAAATTCAGCCCAGTTAGACAAGTTGTGACTTCTGCTGGATTCCAATTTGCACATATTCAGCAGAAAGCTGTTAAGCCCTGACAGCTTAATTCACCAAAGATTCCATCTGCCCTATGCATATTCCACCTCCAAACAATTCCTACTGCTAATCAGATCCTGTGTGTCCTCAGAAGCAATTATCCTGCTTCCTACAGAGCTGAAGGGCTGAACTGGCCTTTTCCAGCAATTGCACTTCTGGAAAAGCACGCAGATAAAGCATGATGAGAAAAATCAAACAAGACAGACAGACTCAAAACCTTCTACTGTTTCCCAGAGATACCCATGTCCATTACATCCCTTTGCATTATTAAGCTCGGGCAGCATAGTAAACAAAGCAACCTGGCCAAAATGCAGGAAGAGGAACTGGAGAGTCAGGGTAATCAAATTCATGTAGAGGAAGAAAGTCAGGATTGAGATATTGAAGAGAACAGAAAAAAGAGGAAACAAATTTACCCATTGAAGGTAACCTGACAACAGGATTTCTGCTTTCTGTGGTACGTAAGAGGAAGATATTATATGGGGTAAGGGATCTTAGGAACAGAATAGAGAAATTTTGCTTAAAGCAGCCTTCTATATAAAGCTAAACCTTTCTACTGTATAGTTTTCACATGACCTCAAACCAAGTTTATTACTGGTGGTACTAAGGGCATTTCTTCACTGTTTTGCATACCCTGTCTGAAGTGATGGAGACTCATTGCCGCAGTTTCAGCTACTGAAACCTCAGTACTTCAGCAGTCAGTGTGAATCAGTTCTGAATTCAGAAAGCACCTGCCTAAGAAGGGGATGGTGCAAAATCAGGCTGTGTAGGCTTTAAACCTCAGAAAGTCTTTAGGATACTTCCCTAGGCTATTCAAAACAAACCACCAAACATCTAATTAAGTTTGAAGGGTAAAACCACTAACATCAGGGAAACATTCAAACTCTGACAGGCAGCCACGACGGCATCACTTCACCCATGACTAAATCCTTGCTCAGTAAATAAGGCTTAGGTACACATCAACCCAGAAGAACCAGACGCAGCTCTGAACAGGCAGTCCCTGAGTCAGCCACCAGAATTACTGCACCACCCACATCTCACATTAAGATCAGCTCAAGTCACTTCAGTCTTTCAAATGGGTTCTGTTTCTTAATACTACTGCTATTACTTCATCTTATACATGCTAAAGTCTTGGTTTCTCATTCAAGTTGTCCCCACTGCTGTAAGCTGAGGGAGTACTTTTCCTGATACTAACAACTCACATAATAATTTTCCATACTTGGCTCTTCACAAATAAACTGCCATCCTTTCTTTCCCTCTCTCCTTGTTCTCCCTTACCAGTACACTACCAAATTATACTTGGCACTGGATCTTATTGCTTAGCTTTTGTTTATAAACTTCTAAAATAAGTAATTATTTATAAATTACATAAATCGAACATATAAATGTACCATGTATTTGAAGCTGTAAATAATTGAGTGTATAAGACTCACTCCTCAATGCTATAATTTAAAAATTATTTTTCATGTTAGAGATGACAAAGCCAAATAAAGGACTAAAGCTATGCAATAAGATACCTGTTTTAAGTCAAAAACTGAACTCCAGACATCCTCCTCCTCATGCCCCTCATTATAAGTGTAAACTCTAACCATTGCCAGTGATTTTCAACCCCCTCAGTAAATTGACAGCTAGTTTCATCCTTGTGTAGATAAGTAGAGAGGCAACATAATTACCCTTAGTTTTCATTTTAACAGGCATCTTCCAAAGAGACATTTAAGTATCCATAATTAACTGAATTTTAATGCAAACATATATTAAACTTAGAAAGCAGACTTTTACAGTGTACCTGAAAAGACAGAAAATACTAGGCGCTGCAATCATCTTAAACCTTCCACAAAAAGTAATTCCATGGAACACTATGGAACTTAGGCCTCTTTACTTTGTTTTTACCATTCACTAATGGAATCATGAAATGAAGCTCAGGCTAGTCCTGTTCACCTTCCATTGCCAACTGATATGAACAGCTGTATTTGAATCAGCTGTGTAACACAGAAAAACCCGTGTAAGATGACAAGAAAAAAACCAACAAAACCAGATAGACACGAGGTCAATGCTGTGCCTATTTTCCTCCCATGGTATTTATCTGGACATCTATTCAGCTATTTTCATAAACTATGTGAAAACTTCACAGTAGAAAGGAAGGACTACACAGCACAAGGCAGTGTTTTCCTGTGCAGGTTGCTTGTCAGAAATGGCTTGTTGAGAATATTAATTTGTTCTACAGCCTGCAACTAGCAATTCATCCTCCAAAGGTCTTAGAGGAGGCAAGCAGTCGGTAGGGTGAGGTGCTCTGGTTGCTGGAAGTGGCCTGCTCCTTGTGTTTTCCCATGACCCCCAGCTACAAACACAATAGGTGTGCATGTTCGCAACATGGAAATACCCCAGGGCTGCTGCTAAGCTCTCTCCTGCAATTAAAACAGTTTCTGTTTCACAGGCATGCTCCTGAGACAAGCTGGGAAAGAGGAATGCTGCTCTAAGTAAAGCTGCAGCAATCATTCTGGCACTTCAGTCTGCTCCCAGTGATCCTTGTTCCTAGGCTAAATTCAAGAATGGAACTGGTATAAGCTCTGTGTTGCTAATTGCCTCGTGCAACACCACTTGCTCAGTGTGTGCACAGCACACCTTACGCTCCAGAAGCATCAGACTTCCTACAAATTAACTGTACCAAGAATTTAAAGCTGATACACAAATCACAGTGGAAAGGTTATGGAACACAATCATCCCCTACTATGCACCTAGTTAGAAGTCTTTGCTTTATAACAAACACGGGTAAGTGCTGTCTTAACTGAACAAAGTAGCATAATTAACGATGTACATTTCACCACAAGGCACATGGTTTTGGCATACAAAAAAATGTTGATATTCCTCACTGGATCCCTTCTCTTTAGAAACAAAAGCACTATAGGAGAAACATCACGTTCATACTAGCACTCAGCCTAGTGACTAGTTATAATTGGATTAACAGGTAGAAAATTCCCCTTTTTTCTATGTGAGCATATTTCTTAAATTGGACACCTATTTCTTACCCTTCCACGCACATTCAAATCTGACACTTTCAGCTCACAAATTCAGATGTTTATGGAAACCAATTTGCATCCGTTCTCTTCTTGGATAATGTTTGTCATTACCTTGCAACAATGAAAGGGTAAGTAGTCCTTCCTAATCTGTCCCCAAATAAATGCTTTCTTTGCTTTTCTCCCAGCCCTGGATTCATGATGTCCTTGCATCCTGTGGATTCCAGCAATCTTATGGATATATGCTGAGACTGTTCACTGAACTTATCCACCAGAATAAAAACTTCACAGAATCAAAACCCCCACAGAACTGTGAATACCTTTACACAAAACAAGTTTGGCATAGCACAGGGTGAAGGAATGTTGTGCCTTAGGCACGAAAAAAGTAAGAACGCTCTTTGCATCAGCAACTCTCAGTTACTTTAGAAGTAAAATGGATTTACATACAATCTAAAGAGATAAACTAATGTCACTATTACACCTGAAAAACACACATTTTCAAAACATTACTTTTGGCTCAACTACACTAGAAGACACCTAATTCTCATCTTTTCAGAAAGTTACTTTTAAGCTTACAGTTTCTTAAATGAGTATAAATGCAGAATACACACTATTGCAACAGTAAATCTGTGCTGTTAAAATCCATGCAGAATAAAAGTAATCTAAGTTCAAATTTGGTAAGTTTAAAAACTACAAAACTGTAGTAGAAAAACTACTACAAACAGCTAGTCGAAAATGGAAATAGTTATATAAAACTGCCAGTATGTAATACTTGAAAGAAGTAATAATTACAAACTCAGAACTTATCATTTGAACCTTGCACTTCATCATGCTCTGAAAAGTTATTTAGTTTACGTCCTTATTGTATCCTATTCTAATTCTTTCTGTTGCCAGCAAGATTAGGAATTTTGTACAAGGCTAAAGGACACATCAATTTAACCCACTACCACGGGATCTGTTCTGCTTCTTAACATCACAGTGCTACTTCAGAGTCAATCATTATCAGATTCAGGGCAAACAGTTGCTGTGTTTCTTATATAACCTGCCAGTTCAGAGCAAGGAAACAGATGCATGGAATGCAGATGAGTGATTCTCCCAGCTCCTGCCAGTCAGACACACGAGTGACAGCAAGTACATCTGTAAGACCACCTTCCTGACTCCCATTTTTGTGCCTGGTCAGAAATATACCTGCCTTGTCTTCCTATGCATGCTTGTAATAGAGAAACTTAATGTCTTCATGCAAGAGCTCCACAAGAGGTCTCATGTGGAAGCATGCCTTGTTCCCTGCCTCCCTGCTCTTACTGACAATCAGTCTGAGTTCAGGAGAAAACAGCAGGCGTCAGCAAGGCAGGGAAGGTGCCACCTGTTACAGATGAGTCTTTAGAGAAGTGCAAACCTAATTAATTTCCTTGTCAGTGCATGAGGATTCAAACCCACTTGCAACAGCTCCAAGACTAGCATTCGGTTAGGACACCTTTGTCTTGCTGAAGCTGTGAATCCCCAAAATAAAGACCACGAAACAAAGTATGATTCAAAAGGTACACCTTGCTTGTACCAGGCATCACCACCCTACCAATAAAAACTGTTTATCTAAAGAAAAATGTAAAACTCATGAAAAGTCACTGTAAAACTAAGCTATAAAAACCTACAAAAACAAAAACCTATAAAATTCTGAAGGAATGCTGTTCTCACTGAGAAACACTACCATGGCTGACTCTTGCACTTCTTTTTACACTGTGCTATGCAGCTTTAACACAAAAGATGGAAATATGAAATTAAGCCTAAAGTGAGAGCTGGGCCAAAGTTTTCCATTTCTTGAGCAAGACTTCGAATACGTATCTCACTATCAACTTCTCTACTTTTCCCAGACAAATTTTAAAAGAAAAAAGAAACAACTACCAAATGAATCCAACAAGTGGGTCTCACCTCTGAATCCCAGCTCACTTAGACATTAACTCATGGCAGAGACAGGCATCGATCCAGGAGAGACTAGACAAGACTTCAGACACATTCCTCCTGTTTGCTCCTGACTGGCACAGAGCACTCAAGGTACCTGCCACACTGAGCATCAACTTGTTTGCTCTCTGTTCACTTACAGCAATACAGCTCCTGATCAGGTTCACCACTCTCATAATAAAGCCTTGTTTTGTAAAAACCTGACAGTGTCATGCCTAACTTCACATGCCTCTTTGTTTAGTACTCCACATATTTCTTAGAAAGGCAGAATACTCCTACATCACCAGGAAATGTATAGCTATACATCAAGCTGTCAAGACTTACCTCTGAAGAGACTGTAGTCTTCGTTCCTCTCTCTTCCTAGCTAGCTGCTCCTCTTCTTCATCTAGTCTGCTAAAGAAATAAGGAGGGAAGGAAAGCATAAGAGGAGGAAAAAGCAACTTTATTACTACGCTATCACTATTTAGTTACTTTACGTATTTTCAAAAAGAATTTATAGTCCGACCAGAGATATTACTTCATAGCCATGTAGAATTTCACAGCTGAGTTAGTATAATTGACAGGTTTGTTTCATTATCCTTTCACATTTTATAATATCCAAATGCTCTACTCGTCGTAGTAATATGCCCTTCAGCCTCCATAGGACTATCTACACCTTAGGAAGAGGATGCAGACTGTTCCAGAAGCAGGATTCCTAACTGCCCTTTTCTCCATGTGTCACACCTCATTTTAGAGTCAGTGTTCTGCATGTGCACAGTTAAGTTCATTGCTGTCCCCTGGAAGAAGATTGATGGTTCATAAGCCTTTGATGCCAGAACAATTTATCTTTCCAACAACCATTACTATCCAATATCAAGCTGCCCCCAGGAAAGCAGTCTGTTCTGGAATGAGCAAGAATGTACCTGAGTATCAGCTGTGTGATTCTGGGAAATGCTGAACCTACACAGTACATCTGAGCTGTGCATGTGCAGATATGCTCTACTGCAGTTCTGCTTTGTGACCTGCCTTGGAGAAAGCTCAGCTTCACTTAACCATTAGATAGACTGTGTAAGACTTGTAGGACTCTAAAGCAAATGCCAAATAATTTTTCTGTTAGTTTTTCCCTGACAGAATTTATGACAATTCTTTGGGATCAGTAAATGGACAAATGCCATGCTTGCCCAGGTGTTCATCATCTTCCAAAAGTGAATACAGTTCTAGAGGTGTCTGAGATTAATATCTACAATATTAATACACCTGAAAAGCTGCATTACCACACATCTGCAACCACCAACATCTAAGTTAAGCAAGAGTGACATCCAGTGGTTAATTACAGCATGTCAAATACTTTAATACACAGAAGTCAGACACATTCAGCTCTGGAAATATGAACTCAATTCTTTCATGTGCTCAAACGGTCCACATATCTCTCTGAAAATTTTAGTCATTTCAATACAAGCCAGTACTTCAGAATCCATGCAATGTTTCACAAACAAATCTTTAAGTTCCAGCTTTTTCCACTTAAAGAATTAGAACGATCTTGGGGGAGCAGGAAACATATGCAACAGGTCACTTTTATTTGAAATCAATGTTAGACCCTTTTGGAAAACTAATCAATTCTCCACATCAGCATGTCCAGCAAGACTAGAAGCTCCCATTCTTGGGCACCCTCCTGTAAAACTGCTTTACTGGAGACCCCACTGTCTTATAACTATGCAATAATCTTCACTATTGGTGTTGCAAAATATGAAAACATCAAATAAATAAAATGTTGGTATATGATTCAGAAAATACATTTATTCCCTGTAATTAAAGAGCATTAAGTATCTTCTGATTTCTGGATACTTCAAATGAATTGAATTTTTCTTCCAAATTCAGAAAGTTTGAGATTATACAAAAAAACCCATGGTTGATAACTGAAGTTCACAAGAGTCTATTCAGTATAGTTTCATGAAAAATAGCTGTTCATGAAACTGTCTCAAGTACATGGAACCAGACTCTTAGAAGACCAAAAACACAGGATAAAAATAAAAACCCTGCACCAATATTCCTAGAATTCCTGTGGTAGGATAGACATGGGTGAGCCAACTACATTACTTATGTGGGGGTTAATGCACCTAAGTATTCTCTGTGTTCAAGGAAAAGGTAAATGCTGGCTTCTGAAACACTGAAACACCACAGCTTAAGAACATCCAAAAGAAACATTGATACTTCTGCAAAACAAGGTTACACCTCAGATCTCAGATAATACATCTAAAGAGTCAGTAAAACACACCTGGTACTACACGTCCACAACCTTTCCTTCCTTCCTCCTATTCATGAAAAAAAAAAAGTTTCTTTTGTGGAAAATGAGTCCCCAAAAATAAGGAAGAAGAGAGCAAATGAATTCCTGCTGAAGATCAGTGGGCTTAAAGCCAGTAATGTACCAGGCTTCAGTGTAATAACACATTCTGAATCCTCCTGAAATAAGCTGGACCCCAGATTGACAAGACCTTTAAATCCTCAAAGGGTCACAAGATTAAGCTTGACACCTCTGGAGTCTTGGCATAAGATGACTCTCAACTAACCCTCTATTTTTAGAATTAGATGTTACGGTACTGATTGACAACTTAGCTACTAAAACTGAAGTCTGCCACAAATATCTCTTTTCACAGGATTCAAGCTTTATTTGCTGACGTATCAGCCACAGGGGCCTACTCAGTTCTGCAGAGGATGTGGCAGATGTTATGTAAGATCTAAACCTGTTCTTTACATTTTCAAAGTTTATCAGTACAGGGCTAAAGAGTATTCATTTTTGCACTAGGGCAGATCTGGTATACCAATCTACCAACAGAATAGGTACATGCTTCTTCCTCAGGGAAGAGAGAAAGGAATGAGATGTTATTTACAATTATTTTCACGTTTCTTTAAAGCTACACACGTACCATATTTCTCTGCCTTTAAGGTCGGCACTAAACACTGTACAGTTATGTAAGTTCTTTTAAAAAAACCCAAAAACAACTCTCAAACAAGAACAACGAGTCAAAGGTACTTAAACAGTATAGAAATCATTTCAGACCAAGAAATAAGGTCCACATTTTATTCACACGAGAAGCACTGAAAGACAAAAAGAACAGAGCTAGCTGAAACTACACTGTCCAGAAAGTTTTAAAACTTGAGTGATAAAGGGTGAAAAGGAGGGAAGTAAGTGTTAACTTACTTCATGGCAGCATGTTGTGCTGTCCTACTTCACACTGTAGTACTGACATACATATTTTAGCTAGTCATCAACTACTTCCCTCATTCTAAGAATATAAGCTACTCAGAGAAGCCACTTTAAAAAAAAATTTTACAAGTTCTCCAAGATAAAGAACATTTAATTTTTACAGTATTACTTTCCTTGAAAATAAATAAACCATTCTTAGTATCTTAGAGCAAAGAAGTATTATCTTACATTTACAGTATCTTTTTGAATTGGCAAAGACAGCTAATCCCTTAGATACTGACTGCTGACAGATCCTAGAGCACCTCTGAAAGATGGATACCAAGTGCCGTACAGGACATTGTTGCTCAGTTACTTGTTACTCACCTGGCCCCTTTTTGCTGTACCATAAGCTTGCCTTAAAAGAAATTATTTATACCATTATCATGAGAAGCAAGGATTTATTTGGTCATTGAAAGATTTTATGTCCAATGTTAATAAGAAGGTGTAAAATGTAGAAGTGTAAAGCAATAGCTTACCTAAAGACGAACGCATCAGTGCTGTTACCACTAGAAACATCGCTTCAGTGTCACTCCAGCATCATTTCCAGTGTCACTAAATCTCTCTTCCACCTGTCACTAAATATCTCTTATCTTGTTGTCTTTCTCAAACAAATAAAGCAAAGTGACCAGAACTGCTTCCAAATGAAAATATTCTTAGTATATTGGAGAGTAAAAATTGTAGGTAGATAGGGAAGACGAGGACCCAGTATTAGTAAAGGAAACAAATGTATGTGTTTACCTCCTGGAACGCCTTCTGCAGTAACAGCAGTAACAGCAACAGACTGTTATGGACACCAGAATGAGTCCAGCTATCACAGCTAGGGCAATAATTAAAGCCTCAAAGTTTACTGAAAAACATGAATATATTCAACTTGTTAGACTCCATCAGTAAAATTTATCTTTCTGATAATTCTTCCCCTCCCTCACAGACATTTTTTCGTCCCTATATGCAAAAACCTCCATAGGATTATGGTCAATTACCCCAGATAAAATGCAGTATACCACATTCAAACACTGCTATTATGCATAATCTACACTGAACAGACATTAAGTAAAACCACATTTCTCATTCTGTTACTTTCCTACAGGTTACAAACAATTAAATATACTCCATCCAGCAAAGAAAAAAAATTGTTTTAAACAAAATTTAATTTTTTAAGAAGTATACTATTTAATTGAAGCAAAAAAGTTTTTTTTGAACCTATTAAAGTGCAGGAAAAGACTGACAGTTTCCAGCCTCCATTTGTATCACCAGCAACAGTTTCATCTGCTTACTATTCATGAAAACACGCAAAACAATTAAGCTACACTGTTCTTCTTCACTCTGGTTAATAATCTGTCAACACATCTTATTCATATAAAATTGTAACTGCAAGCCAGTCATTTGTTTTGTGACTTTGAAAGCTGGAATATTCACCTTCATTTTCAGCAATGGTGAACAACATTCATTTTTCATTTTATTTGCTCAAAGGAAAAAAACACCATCACTACCACCTTCACAAATTAATTAATTTTCCTGCTGTGTCTGTAGGGGACACTCTCAATAAGACTACATAACCCCAAGGCATGTTTCCACCTGTAATTTGTAAAAAATCTATTAAGGAAATGCATATTTGAGGTGGTTTTTGTTGTTGTTTTGGTTTGGGGTTTTTTCCTACTTTTACTTTTTTTTTCTGAGAATGTGCTCCATTATGAAGTTTTCATTCTGTGTTTAAGCTACAGTCAATCAAAAACACAAAGGGCACCCAAGCTAGAAGCCATTTCCACAGCAGCAGTAAACTGTCAAGACCACCCTTAGAATCAGTAGAAAAGGACGTGTTTCTCTACTTGGTGTGTTTGAGAGCGTTAACTTACTTCAGGGCAGCTGATTTGATGCTGTGTTTTAGATTTCTGGCTAAAATATGCTGGTAACAGACCAATGTTTTGGCTGTTGTTGAACAGGCTTGAAGGGCACAAAATATTTTCCCACCTCCCCTTCCCTCTGTTCCCCGCAGTGAGCAGGACTGGACACAGGCAAGAGACTGGGAGAGGTCAGGAGGGGATGCTGACAGAACACTTGACCCAAACTGGCCACCATATAATCTCGTGGTCAGCAATAAAATCTGAGGTAAAGTAAAAATAAGTGGAGGGAGTAACTGGCTTCCAAGGCGAAAACCAATTCCAATGGGAATTTATTGTTTGGGGACTGGCTGAGCATCATTTCCACTGCCTGTGGGGGGTGGAAAAAAATTGCCTTTTTTTTCCTCCACTTTCAAAGAAATCTTTATCTTAGTCAAGGAGGTTCTTTGCTCTTGTTCCTTTTTCTTCCTCCATCCCACTGGGGCCATGGGAGAGAGGCAGGAAGCAAGCAGCTGTGTGAGTACTTAGCTGTTGGCAGGAGTCAACCCTCCACACTTTCAGAAAAAAGTCTGCTAAACATTTCATAGTAAGAGCCTTTACTACAACACTGCAAGTCCAGTTTTCTTAAAAGTGTGCCTTATTATTGAAATTATATACATACTGTACCCTAAAACACTCCAACAGAAGTCTAAGCATAAATGCCTGTTCTCAGAACACAAAGCAGAAGTCCTTCTGTAAGAATATAGAATTGATAAAGTTCACCTGTACTGTTTAATCTAGTCACTCTGCAGCAATCTTAAGTAGCAGTGTTCAGAAAACTTCCATGTTCCACTTTAACAGCAATCTTCCACTTCTGCTACCCTAATTTAGACTACTGCATAATCTCTCTGTGCTAAGCATGGTAACTTTCTTCAGAGAACATAGCCACTGACAGTTCACCCCCCACGTGTTTTTGTCCTTCGGCCTCCTGGCGTCCATGCACAAACACAGAAAGCAGCAAGCCTTTGCTCTGCCAGACTGAAGCTGGACTCTTGTTTCATACAAGAAGCTTTCCAATGCCCTAGGTATTCTCTGTTCCAGTCTAGTCTGAATTTAGATCTGTACACACATTATTGCAAAAACAGCTCCAAGTATTTCAACCTGGTGGCAGCATATGCTCAGTGCTGTATTTTGTAGTAAAACATGCAAAGCAAATGGAAATTGAAGAACAATTAAATGATGCAGGATTACAACCTACAGTGGCACTGTGTGTGTTCCTTGTAAACCTTATCTACATTGCCTTTGGTACCCATCAATTACACTGTTACTTCAGTTGTTTGTTCAGAAATTTCTGTGTGACTATCTGTGTGACTGTGGTACTGGTTCACTGCAGCCACTGGAATATAATAAAAGAACTGTGGATCTAGACAAATCATCCAACACTTTCAGAAATTTTAAAGAAGGTAAAAATGTTTTAAAGCCATTGGATCAGCATAACTACACTGGCTGTTCACAAAGAAACCTTAACAATGACTATTTCTAAGTCCAGAAGATTAGATATATGGCTCCAAATCATAACCACTGTCTCCTCCCCCCACCCCTCCAAATAAATTATCAGGAAACAGCTCTAGCAAGTGGTAGTTTAATTATACTCATAAATAATTCTCTACAGCAAAAGTAAAATTAGTACCTACTCCAGCAAACTCCCCATCGAGCATTTGAGAGAGAACACAATGAAGATGATGGAAAAATACTTCTTACGGGGTAATCAATACATGTGTTGTTGGTGTAACACCAAAGGCACTGCGTAAAAGAAACGAGAAAAACCCCAAATTACTAATCTTTAAAAACAGTTAACAATTCAGTGCACCACTCCAAAGACAGATTAGACAGATTTCTTACATGAATATAAGAAATTCATGTAAGAAATAGAAGTGCTTTGTATTATAAAGCCTACAGAAGTCCTTGTACAATATCTCAGGAAAACCTAAACTGAATTGTGAATAAGAACATTTCGTACTTACAGGTAACACAAGCCTGAAAATATTTGGGAACATACTGAGGTACTCTGCATAATTAAGGGTAAAATGGATTTGCGTTTAAAATTACTGGAATTAACAAGAAATACAAAATCAGACTGCTGACTGTTCATAATTTGAAAACACCTCATATCTTTAAGGAATAAAAATACATTCATAATCTTACTTCTGCCTTGTATTTGGTTATCAACAGAAAGAAAACAGTAAAGAATCCTCATAATTCTACACAAGTTTTTGCTGCAAGGTAATGAACGATACAGCCTCATCCAATCTGTTCTGCAAAGTACATTGTGTACCTTAATTACACACATGTACATATCTAAATATTTTTAAAATTTAAAGTATTTATGCATATTATAGTTAAAATACCAGCACAACATTTCTGCTTTTAAAGTCATCACTAAGCATCAAGCTTAGGTTTTGGTTTTCATGTTAAAATAAATATTTATTTAGAAATTGTTTATCACACAACTCAAACAGTGAAATAGTTTTTAATAACAGTAAAAGGAATCTTTAGGAGAAGAAGTTTTTTTAGGATTCGTTATAGAAATAGTTCAGCCAGGAACTATGCTTTATCTAACAGTACTATCAAGAACATCTTTGTCATACTTCCTCAATTACACAAAGCCTGTTATCTTGCTCTTAACGGATTACAAAACGTTAAATACAAAGGAAACCATTTGCAGCAGATTCTGCTTTCTTGAAAAGTGTGGATACAAGAAAAATTTATTTATATTTTGTAGTTGCTAGACTGTAGAAGCTAAACATATCCATAAAGACACATCAACAAAAACAACTAAGAAAATAGAATACACTTTGCAAAAACCGTGCCCTTTTAATTAAGGATGTTAGATGAGAATATGCTGGGTTGTTTTTTTTCAAATATTTAATAAGAATTAACAGGTCAAAAATAACAACTAACAGGGGGCATAGTAAAAGTCACTGTTGAACTTTGAACGTAATGTTGACCTGTTTTGAGTAGGAAGCTGGATTAGGTGGCTCATGAGGTCTCTCCTAATCCGAATGACTGTACACTGTTGGTGACAGCTGGGAGCCCAGAAAGCCCAGCTGTATCACTCCCATGGAGACTCCTGCATCTAACTACTGAAAACGTGTCTAGCCCAAAAGGCAATACCTGACACAGCTACTGACTGGAGCAGGGGCTGAAGTACAAGAAAATATTTCAATTGACTCATTCCCAAAGACAAAAGAATCTGAGAATACACAATCATCAATACGATTCAATTAATATTTTTCCCTTAAAAAGCCAAAATATGCATAAAACAAGCAGGTAAGTTTAGGTATTTCTCAATCTTCCCTAGTGAAAAGGTTTTCCAGTAATGGAAACTTATATGCAACTTAAAGACTCCTGAAAAATTTCTTTTCAGTGACATCTGAAGTTTGAATTTGAAATAATCTCTCACTACTTCTGCTCTGCAGGGACTAATGCCTTCTGCATGCTTATCACAATCCTTATTGTAGAGCTAAAAAAGTTTTCAGCAAAGAACAGAGAAACAAATTCTAACATTTAAATGTCTGCCTTATTGCAACCTCACTGGACATCTAAACACTTTGCTAGCAACAGTGGCCCAGCCTGGCAGTCTCAAGCACACATGGCCTGATGCAGTCAGTGGAGGGAGCAGCACATTGAACACCTCCAAAGCACTGACACACTCTGCCTCAGTTACAGGCACTTCTTGGGGCATCTTTAGAGAAAGGCATTTCCAGTTTATTTACATTAATGTCCCAGTTCTCCTAGCACAAGACAAGAAAAGCAAGGCAGTTAAAATGACTGAGTTTATTAGATGGACATTTAACTAAGTGCTACCCACAAAATGAGGATGAGTCTGGGGCAGCAGCAACACCAGCTCGCTCAGTTGAGCTGTAAAAGCCCTGGGCACACACTGACACTGGAAGCCTGGATTCAGTCTGTCCTCTCCAGACAAAGCACAGAAACACCCTGAGTGACCAAATCATGGAGCAACCCTGGCAAAGTGAAAGCACACTGGCATCACATGTGACAGAGGGGAAGCAACGCATCAGTTGACTCTATCATTTAAATAAGAAACAGCCAAAGAAAGCCTAACAATTTGGTTTCATATTAAGTGGAAATTCTTATCAATCAAAAAAGATGTTAAAAATCTTACCGAAACATTTTTTAGACATTCTTCACAGGACTTCTGGGAAAATGCTGAACATGCTACAAAGACAAAAAAAACCAAAACACACCGAGATTATATGTTTATTTTTATTCCATAAGGTCAAGCATTTATCATAATATTTAACCTTTTCTTTTTTCTAATCCTAGATACAAGCAATAATTTTGACTGAAGTAATGAAATCTTAGTAATTCCATTCCAGGAGAACTGCAGCACACAGAGATAAAAAACATTTAAGTTCAACCTTAGACAGAGGGAAACAATTCAATCTTACCTTTAACCTCAGTTTGCTTTCTCTAAGGACAACACAGAAGATGTAACCCAAGAGCCTCCCTGTATCTCTGCTGAAGTTCTAGAACTTACACACTTCTGTTTAGGGAACATTCCAAATTTTGCAGCTTTGGAAGCTTTGCAGAAGCTGACCCTTGCTTAGGATTTATCCCCTTCCATAGGTATTAACTTTTTTCTGGGAGAAACGAGTTTTTAAAAGATAAAGCTATCCAAATAATATGATTTTAAATAACAATAAAAACCACTTCCAAATATAGGGCATAAAGTTAATTTGCAAGAGTTCTACAAGAACTTTAACACAAGATTGACAAGCCAAGTGATGCTGAAGTACTTAATGCACATTTTCTTTCAATTAAAAAAAAAATACATACTTACTGGTGTTCACATTTACTTTTTTTAGAAGTACTCCATGTTTATCATCTTAAGACAAGTCTTTTTTTATCCAAAACTCAGACATAATTTGTTGCCCACAGGACCTCATACATGCCATAGCCTTGACTTAGATGAACTACTTGAAAGATGAGGGGGACTCTCCTTTCCTAGTCTGAACCTGGATTTTTCTTCCAGTAATTGTAGTTCCTATGGTAATTTTTTATACCATTTAATGAAACAAGCTTGTTCTTAGTTCAGGATATCACAAACACAAGGGGAAAAGATCTCCAAATCAAGAATCCAATTCTAACTTTAATGGAGCATTAGCACAGGCAGCTGTCAATTTGAGCTAAGTTACTTGCTTGTGAGACAACTATATATTGCAATATTTTCTTTCCATAATTCAGTATTAAATATTTCTGGTACTAATTCTTAACACGAAATGCATTTTATGTACCAGTATATTTCTCTTTAATTAATACAGTCATATAGAAAACCCCCTTACTAGTTTATCCAGTACCAATTAAATTGTTACAGGTACCAATTAACAGCCTAAGTGTAAGGCCCATATACCAATTCATAAAAAAACAACGTGAGAAGCAGGTTCAGAAACAGTTGTCAGTTTATACTCAAAAATTTTCAAATGGGATTATTCAACATGGAGTACCACCATGCTTATTATAAAAATACCTCATTACTTTTTCAATGTGAGATTTGAAACACCCAAACAAACTTTCTGAACACGAATTAGCGAGGCTAAATTGCTTCAAGTTAGTTGTCTCAAAAAGCTGGAGATGCCCTTTTCAAGTATAAACCCTTCCCTAAAGGAAATTAAACATCTCTAACTGGGATCTAGACACACCTGTCAAGGTGCATTTGAGATACCCTAATTTGATGCCAGCCAACCTGACGTGCACCTTCTTTGTGGTCATCTGTTGGTGGCAACTAAACCTGAGGCCGAGCTTCACCAACTGCCTGCCAAAAGCAGGGAAGAGATAAATTACTCCAACAGAGCAGGGAGGGACGAGCATCTCCGTCAGCTTCTCCTGAGCCACATTCCTCATCATCACTCAAGGTTGAGCAAACCCTGGCGACTGTGTACTCTAGGATAACTCTGCTTGATCAAGGGAGGTTGGACCAGGTGACCACTGTGGTCCCTTCCAATGTGCCCCATCCTGCGATTCTGTGACTGCTGTCTCGGTGCCGCAAAGCTCCCGACACTCGCACGGCCCCGCAAGCCGGCAAACCCCAGCGCCATCAGCCCGTCCTTCGGCCGGGAGCGGGCTGCTCCCTCCCAGCCCACGGAACCAGCCGGCTCCGCGCCGGGGGACAGCACCACGGCAAGCCCCGAGCTCTCCGCAGCTCTCCTGCAGGCGCTTCGCCGGGCCCTTGCAGGCCTAGGGGCGAGCCTGTGCCCGTGCCCGCTGTCGTGCCCCTGTGCCCGGCTCAGGGCCGAGCGCGGACCCCGGGCAGGCCCGCCCGGGAAGGCCGCACCCGCGGGAAGGACGGGAAGGAAGGGGAGCCACGCCGCGC
>VWZT01004349.1:717183-727594 GCA_013397055.1 Pachycephala philippinensis | reverse complement strand
CCCCCCGCCCCGCCACGGCGCGGCCCCACAGCAGCGCCAGGCCCTGCAGCCACAGCGGCCACCGCCGCGCCGCCTCCATCGCCGGGACCGCGCTCGCTCCGGGACCCCGCTCGCTCCGGGACCCGGCCCGCGCAGGCGCCGCCAGCCGCGGGGGCGGAGCGGGCTCGGGGCGGGGCTGCGGCCCTACCGTGGGCGGACGCGGTCCCGGGATGGGCCGGGCCTCGTGCGCCGTGCTCTCGGGGCGTGGGGTGAGGGGCTGGGCTGAGACTGCTGCTTGCCCGGAGACATTGTAGGCCCGGGTCTGACGTACACCCGGCCTTTTCCTCTCCTCTCTTCGTTTGATGTGACGCTTTTTTTTCCTTCCTTTGCAGTGTGGACTTCCCGGTGCCTGTGAGGGCAAGGAGGTGGCGAGGATCCTGTGCCCTGGCTCCTGCTTCCTGGTTTCGTTCCTCAGTGAGGATGCCCAGCAGGCTGCCAGAGCCAGCGGAGACAACAAAGACATCCCCAAGCCAGGGCTGGCCAGAGAAATTAGTAAAGAGATGGAGGCAAATTGAAAATTTGCCATGACCTTCCCATTTAAAAAGACTAACGAGGTGTTGCTTTCGCATGGTGACCCACCTCTTAGGGCCTTTGGGAAGCATTTAGCACTCTTTTGAGTGCCCGGGAATATTCAGAATGTGCAGATCAGTCTGCAAGATACAACACAGGCACAAAAGAAAAGACCCCAAACCCTCTGAGATGGCAGGGTAAGGACACAGGACATTTTGGGCATCTCAGTGGCCCTAGACAGCTGTAGTTAAGCACCAAATCGAGTCCTTAAAGGCCGATGAAGTGACTTGCCATGCTGTGACACCCAACCTTGCTTTAGCTAAACGATCCTACTGCTGAACTTTGTTAGCTTCTCTGTGGCTTGTTCAGGAATGGGAAGTTTCATATTTGTCAATCAATAGCTGAAGTACCAGTCTAGGTTTTGTTAGTGCTCAAAAATTCTGCTTCAAGCAGGAAGCAAACACTCCTTGAAGTATGGCACTGTTCAGTCAGCAGTGACTCCAGCTGCTTGTGACGTCCCTTATCAAACACTCCTTCTCTTCTATTTGCACAATTTTTATTACTCTTGTGTAATAAAGCCATTGTTGCTCTTGAAAGTACTGCAATTGGTTTGTGGACATAGGGACAGCAGATCTGAGCTGAGAGGCTTTTGTAAATACACTTGAGCCTTAACAAGAAATAAGAGGAATGTTTTTCACAGTGCTTGACCTTGCCATCCTATCTATTTTTAGACACCTGATTCACTTTACTGCAGAGATGAATCTCCCTAAAATCCCACATAGTAAGAGATGAGTAGCTCCAGGAAAAAGTTCAGAGGGAATTAGGATAACTACTAGTAACTCTGATGGCTTAGGCCAATGCGTAAAATTGAAGGGATCAAACCAGAGTAAGGTGCCATTACCTTAAATTAAGTTTCAACCTGTGCATTAAAAAGTTATTTTCATTTAATTTTGTCTAGGTCATCTTCATATTTTTTCCAGCAGCACAAGAGTCCCTGCTTCTTGGTCTTCAGGGATATCAGAAAAATAAAGCCAAAGAGTGGGTATACAGGCCATATGGAGACAAAGATGTTTTTTTCACCTGAGATAAAACGTAGGACAATATCTCATGACTTCAGTGTGCTTAGCTGACAGAATCCTTGAATTGTTTGGGTTGGAAGGGTCCTTTAAAGGTCATCTAGTTCCACTCCTCTGCAAAGAGCAGGGATATCTGAAGATTTTGAAGGTTTTACCATGTGTTCAAGTCTATAAATCTTTATGCTCTGAAAAACTTCTTTTTTTCTTGTTTCTTGAAGTCACTTGGAATGGGCTCTTGGGTTAGCAGAAAGCCACAGGTGACAGACAAAGACTGCCAAAGATAAGGAACTGTTTACAAGAAATAATTCAATAGACTATAGCTAGGGAGGCGTATGGGAGAGATATATAAAGTCATGAAAGGCACAGAAAAAATGAACACAGAAGGGCTTTTTTCTAATAGAAGACCTAGAGGGCATTGAACGCAATTATCATGTAGAAGACTGAAAAAAAAAAAGTACTTAGAAGAAAATAAAGTGCCTTAAATTGTGGTACTCTGGATATTAAGGACACTGAAAATTTAGATTAGGCCAACAGTTGGATTTTTGGATTTTTTGGATTCCAGTTTGGATTTTTTTTCAATAAGTATGTCTGTTAACAGTTATTAAATACCAAGATATTACCTCTGGTTCAGAAAGTGCCTGAACCACGGTGCTTGAAGCTTTGTGCAATTCCTGAGGAAGATGCATTATATGATTGCTTTATTCTGACATTCTTCCTTAGGCATCTGTTGTTGACTGCCATTTTAGGTGACATACTGAGTTAAAAGTGCCCTTGAAATGACTTTATAGAGCTGTTCTTATTAATTTTCTTTTTCTTGAAAGCTTATGTTATATTCCACCTGATTTTATTGAATTGTGTTTGAGGCAAAGGGGAAATCCTCTAGCTATTTTTTTTTTTTTTTGTATCTTAGTTTTGGATGGTTTTATGTATTCAGTGAAGTGTGACTTCTTATAAAACAGCTCAAATTCCAAGCTTTTTGGAGTTTGTGATTTTTCCTTGAGTTGCTTCTAATGTAGTTCTGTTAGAGGAAGTATTTAGCTGGAGGCAAGGGGGAGAGGAGGGGAAAGTAGAATTTGAAGAGAGCTCTTCAGAAGTATGGATACATCCCTCTTCTCAGATTTAGTTTTATTATTCCTTTGGGGGAAAAAACCCCATTAATATAATTTATGAACAGCTATGGTAATTCCCTCACGATAACTATTCCTACAGTAATGAAACACATTTTTTCTTGGTTAGGTAGCCACTCCCTCAGCAGACATAAATTCCCAGGAAATGGAGTGTAGATGACAAGAAAAAGTGATCTACCAAGAAACTGACTTTGGAACAAGCCATATGTATTAAGATTGCAAACAAAAAATAAAATCTCAGAAGTTAAACCAGATTTTGATTATTTTGTAATTCCATATGATTTTCAAATGATAAGGATTTTTTGTCAGCTCTGTAGATTTTGCCTGGGGTTTTGAACAGTGTTTCTACTCATGCATTTTCAGCATCACCTCTGGCCCCTTTTCCTCATCTCTGCTCCAGCTCCACCGTTGTGAAAGAACAGCTGAATGAGCCATTCGCTGGGTATCTGAACAAAGAACAGATTGGGCTGACAGAATCTTGTCTTCCTTTTTTAGCTTGTTTATTTTTCATTATCACCAGTGCTAACAATCTCAATGGGTGACCAAGTGTGTGTGTTCAGTTGATTCCCTTAATGGCAGTATCACTTCATCACTGTGACAGAGTTTACCCAGCTTGCCTGACTGCAATATGTGTAAATAATTCAGCTGATGAGTCACAAAAATGATTAGAATGTCACTTTTTTTTTTTTTTCCCTGTGTTGGGCTTATGAACATAGGCCCTGGTAAAAGACATTTTACTGCAGCAATACATTGTTCAAAAAGCTTTTTTTAGTTTGTGACTGGATGGAGCATGAATGTATCTTCAGGTTGCAATTTGGTGTGTAATTAGATCAGTGTTCCCACAAAAAGCAGTCTGTACTTCTCTCTCCCTGAATACTTGTTCTTGCATCTGAAAAGCACTGTGTTATATGAAACAAAAACATGTCTGTAGTCCTATAGAGAACTGATGCAACTGGAAGTTAGTTTTTAGTTTCTATGGGGTTCCCTGAGCAGGGGACCAAATCCTTGTGCTGGCACAGCAGAGGAGGAATTGTACCCCAGGGGCTTTTTTTTGTTTGTTTGTTTTCTCAGTTGCAGGACCAGCTTAAATGTATGTTGGCTTCATATAAAGGCTTCATGGCATTGTTGAAGTCACTTGAGAGGGTACATGTGAGATCTAGTACTTTGTTAACGTGATTAAATACCTACAGGGAGCAGATCTGCTGAATAAGGACATGCACTTTCATATAGTCATCCTTAAGAGTGTATTCAGATTTTAATAAAATGGTTTCTAGAGCTATCTTCTTAAAAATATTAATAATACTATTTTACAGAGCAAAATGTGCAACCATGAGTTCAGGCCATTTCTTAAGGTCAGATACAGAAAATTAGATTTTTCAGGTCAATGTCCACTTTCTTTCTTACAATAACTAATCTTCCATAAATAATCTTTGGTGAAAGAGAGCTCTTAGAGGTCCTAATAATTAGAAGTGGTAAGTATCATAAACAATCTAGCTCCAGTCCTGCAAATACACAGATAGCAGGTATTTGCAGAGATCAGAGCAGTGTGGTTTATACAAGGTTTTTGTGGGTTTGCTATAAATACAACAGCCCAGTTTCATCTTTCAGGCAAACCCTGGGATTAAACCGGAGATTGGCTGTTAAATGGTAATAACAAATTCAGACATGATCAGCTGAGTACTGCTGGGACAGTTAAAGTAAGTCAGTCTTCTCAGCTGATGTGGGCCTTTGCTGTCATGGCAGTAAGATTTGCACCCACAGTGAGTTTTCACCTGCAAACAGGTAGCCTAGAGGAATACACAGGATCTGTTCGCTGTCTCTGCTATGGGTGGTGGTAGCAGCTGATTGTCTTTGGTTTTCATTCCACAATACTCAGGTGAACACACACAATGTTTAGGGAATAAACATACTTTTCAGAAGAGTATCTGTATAATTACTCAATTATCTTGTGGTTATACTGAGAGATAAAAATACTAGTCTCATCAAAAAAGGCATGTGAAAATTCTTGCTTTCTGACCTACATGTAACAGCTCCTGTTACATGTAGAGGTTTTTTTAAAAGGAATAGTTGACAATAGCTTTATGTGCACTGTTCTGCAGAATGGTTAATAGTACTGAATTTCAGTCAAAATGAATTATAGTCTATTGTTAGATTTATTGTAATACTACTATGACCAAAATGACAAGCCAAGTGCTTTAAAACTTGTATTTCAAATCAAAATGCACTGCCAGTCAAATCTGGCAGTGCATAAACAGCTGTTAACATTTAGTCTTTCTAATATTTGAAACAAGAGGGAGTAATGAATTTTCTAATATATCATGTACCGAGCTGATCACTCCTAGCAGGGCTAACTAATTTATTTTGAGAAACATTGGACATTTTTAGACAAAGACTAATTGTTAAAAGCAGGATTTCTTCAATGTCAGGGCTGATTTGGGTTTTGGCTGAGCAGTGTTGCATAAAAAATGGACAGAGTGTTCCAGAAAAATAGTGTCTGCGGCCTTGGCATAGGGTATTGCTGAGATCTCCCAAACAGGCCGGTTGGTTGCAGTCTGGGTTGTGATGGGATCAGGGGAGACTCCCTTAACAGCTTCTCTGCTCAATTCTCACATGCCAGCTGGCTCCTGATCCTGTGTGACTGCTTCAGCATGTGCATTATCCATTGTTGCAGAGTATTTTAAACTAAAATATCTTGCTGTATTAACTGTGTGCAAAAAGACTGCTCTGAGTGACCATGTCCGCATTTACAAGAACAGTTTCTACAATTTACATGCATCCTACCTGCATGCAATCCCATCAGTTCTGCAGTGGGAACCACCAGGAGGCTCTGAAGGGCCAGATTCTTCACCCAGGAGGTTATGGGACAAATTTAGGTGTAGAAACTTGTCTTGGAACCAGCAGGAGCTGCTTGGGAGGAACCCACAGGACTGTCTGAATTCCTCACCTGAAGATCTCTAGCAATAGTTAGTCAGATCCTTTTGTTGTGGAGGTGGGGAGGAGCCAAGTCTGTCACCTTGCCTTTGCTCAGTTGAGTTTCTCTTCCATGCAGGGACTAGCTGAGGAATCCCTGGAGCACCCAGGGAGGTAATGAGTTGTGGGCACTGAGTGTGCATACAGGGACACCCCTAAAACCCAGCTACACCACAATTACAACTTAAGGACAGCTTGACTTCCATCCATATGTCTCACACTAAACTTAAATATCACAGCTCTTGCCACAGCACCTCTGTAATTTAAAACCTTGCAGAACAGCATCCGTCCAGCTGTGAAATAAGATAGGCAGCTCGTGATTTCCTGTGGGTCTGTCTTGAGATTTAACCGGGCACGGGCTTTCCCTGGGAACATGGCTGTAATGCCATGCAGATCATGCTGTTTTAAATTGCTGCTTCTCTCTAGAGAAATCTATTTCCAGGATTCTGCTGCTTTTCCCAGAATGAATTAATGTGATGGTACTTAATTGCATGTTTTGTATTTATCATTGGCTTTGCTGTATTAAGTCTTGCCTCAGTCATAGCTGGGCAAGAGAGACATTGTAGCACTACAGTCACTTGGGGTAAGGCAAACGGGAGAGTCACAAAACAGCCCAACAAAAGAAGGGTTCTGTTGCATTCCAGAAATTACTTTCTCCACTTGATTTAAGCTATTGGTTTAACAAACTGGCAGATAATATCCCTTGGCTGTTATTTCCCAGGCCTTATCTAACATCTGAAAGACTTGTGCTGTCAAGAACTGGTAAAAATCAGCTAACATTTTAATGCCAAAGTATGCAATACTTATTTACCCACACAGCTGCTCTTATTTAGTCCATTTTCTAAACTGTGAGGAGACCAGATTTTCTCTTGGCATTTCACAATCTATATAATATGAGTTAACAGACTGTTTCAGTTGGACATCAGATCTTTTCCTTAATACTGTGTATTTCCTGGCTTGTCAGCACTTCAACTTTTCTTTCCCCTGCTGCAGCCTTGGATTTGGTTCAGAATACCATATAGCCATGCAAAAACTGTAGGACTGAGATCTCATATATCTGTTCTGATTATTTTCAATACAAAGTGCTAATATAATTTGCTTCTTGGATCAACTTAAGTAATTCAAGAATCCTAATACCAAAACATCCTGCTGTAGCTTTGGTCTATCTTCCTCTCTCCATCACTTTAATTCAGAACAATTAAGAAATAGAATCTGTATCTAATTATTGTCCAGGAATTTTGTGCAATACCAGTTCTACACCATCACAGAAAAGGAATCCCTTCTTCTGTCGTGTGCAATATAAAATTCCCAGCCATATTTAAAAATGGGAATGTATCATTTCAGCACACATCCCCAAATCACCTCATCTGGAATTCTGATTGTAGCAAGTACTTATATGTTGCTCCTTTGAAGAAATTAAGATACAGAGAAGATACTGCTGATTACCTTGCTTACTTTGACAATATAGACTCACCTGTATTAACCAAGGCAGAGAACTGCTGTTTTAGAAAGTAGTAGCATTACAAATGTTCCTGTGGACACAGCATCCTGTCCAAATCTCCTTGCCTGTGTCACTGAACTGTGATGTTGGGAATCTGGGAGTTTACAAATGTTTGCCTTTACATCTCAGACATTTTCAACACAACTGTGATCAAATCCTTGTTTTGATTTACAGATAATTTCTTTCTAGACAGTGGGTGACAGACTTGTTTATAGGTGGATCATATACTGAGTGGGCATTTTCAATTTAAACCTGATGTCCAAATTTCTGATATTTTCCTCCATGCGTGTGCCAATGGAAAAGGAAATCCTGCCTTCTCCTGCACTCTCCCTTCTTACGTCCAGACAAAGTTGTGCACTTTGGACAAGTGATAAGAGACACAACAGGCAGAGTGGTTGGTCACAGACAATATTTTCAGGAAATATAATAATAATTTAAAGCCATAGAAGAAACTTTAAGAGCTCAAGAAAACAAATTGGTAGCTCTCTGCCATTAGGAACTTGTGTTTATTCCTGTTAGGAGAAAGATGTGACAGCAGGGCCAGAAATAAACCCAAGAAAATGTGTTGAAGTATTACAGTGGAGGCTAATATCAAAATGAAATGCAAAACATTGTAAAAACAGCTGTAAGAAAAATATTTCCCAGAACCAACCCAGGAAACATGATCAATTTTAGTTTACTAATTTACAATAATATTCAAGCAAATCTAGGCTTGTGTTATTTATAACAGATGATAGAGAAGCTTCTACAGCTCCTTATGCCATCTCTGGTGCCCTGAAAAAATAATAAGATGTCACCTGAGATATTGTCTTGTAAAAAATGGTTCCTGGAGGACTGCTGTGAACTTCTGGACCCAGGGAACTGACTTGCCCATGCTACGAAAGCAGAAGGACCCTGGAATTCTTTAGGGAATGAAGCCATCCGTGAAACAAAGTTAAGATGTACAGAAAGGCTCTTAGAAGAAAAGGACAATTTTCTAGGGACAGAACCTGTCAAAGGCAACCTTTCTTCTCTAGAAATGGTAATTTACTTGGCCTACTGGAGAGTCAAACAAAAGCTGCAGGGTTTTAATACTTTTGTATGCACACACAAGAAGCTCAGAGGCATATTCCATCAAATCATGTTGTTTTCATGTTATCTGTCTAGTAAGACCATTTTGAGTTCTTTTAGCGTGTTTCAAACCAAAAAGTCCTTGTGATGCGTTTGTATCTTACCGTGAGTAGTGAAATTCACTCTGAGCAAATTCTGTTCTGCCAAGTGTTCAACATCTTCTATAGCAGCTCTAAGTGGATTAGTGCTGAGAGCCTGAGAGAATCACAGCTCCCAGAGGACTTCTCAAGTGAGGCATGCAGGCATCAGCCGCCAAGATTAGTGGTTCTCAGGGTTCTCATAACTCCTTGGCTAATTAAGGTGCAGCACACAGCATTTGAAAGTGTACATGCAAACTAACTGGGACTGCTGTGGCTTAATGAACGATGAACTCTAACAGCTGACACAAGAACTGCTGAAAGCCCCACCAGCATCTCAGCTAAGCCACAGTACCAGAAACCTTGTGTTGTGGCTGCCAGTGTCCCACTGTGCCACCAAGCTTGCAGAGCCAGCTCTTTCCCAGTTGTTCAGCTGACTCTCCCAAGTATTTGCAAGGGAAATGTTCTCCCCTCTGCAGCTGTGGAGGTCAACAGCATTTGGTCAGAGTTGCAGGTAACAAGTTAGATCTGAAGATGCCTCCACCACGAGCCTAACAAAGAGCAGAAAGGTGAATATGTTTTTTTGATGACTGGGCTTGCATTCTCAAGGCTTTCCATGGGAAATGTATAATTTAATCAAGCAGAATAGGCAGCAACAGAAGGCAGCTAAATTTGTGCAGTCTGACTTATCTGAAGCTGTACTGTAAAAAACATGCCCTCCACTAAGCCCATTTTGTGAGAATGCAATTCCTTGTCAGCTGCTTCACAAGAGGACAGTTTTGCCAGGAAATTCAACCTGTCTATAGAACACCTTAGCACAACAGTAGAAAGAACCTGAGCATTTAGTTGTTGCTGACTTTTGATTAAGTCAAAAGAGTGAAATAATAGTAATCCATGGTGCTGAGTCTCTAGAGATAATACTAAACCATTCACATCTAACCTATAAGCTAATGTAAATACCTTACTATCTGGCACTATTAATCTACTTAAAAATTAGCTCATTTCCTTATTAATATAGTTATCAGTTTCTGCATACATAGTCTAAAGCAGCATGATCTTCAAATTCAATAGAAGTCAACTCCTTCTTGTGCTTCTTTACCTTTTTTTCTTGTCATACTGTCTTTTTCTTAATGAATTATGATGAAATGAAAGGAACAAAGGAATAAACTTTGAAATGTTTTGAAACGTGATTTTTTTTGCCTTGCTAATAAATGTTCAATGTTTTTTCTCCAAATGCAGTATTTTTCAACAACTTCTACAATTAATAAACACAAACCGCGTTAAAAATTTTCAAATTAACAGAATGTTACGCAAATTGCTCTCTAAGTGAGAAAACAAAGGTATCAAAGTAAGGCTTCATGAAGAATCAACCTAAGACTGCCATCTTGCCCTTCTTCCACTCACATAGTCCCACTGCCTCCTTTGTGTTGGCAGTAGAGCTTGTGACAAGGAGGCAGACCAGACTAGCCACCTGGGGGGCTGAAAACAGAATAAGCAGAGAAGATAAATAGCAAAAGAGCAATAAGACATGATTTCATCTTCTGGTAGCAGACTATATTTACACCTGCTTAAGCCCATCAAAAAAAATCACGTGTTGAAACCTCTTGAATAGTAGGTCACAAAGTGTCCGTAGTAACTTAAGATAGATCCAGGACCTGTTTTAGGAAACAACTTATTTTTGACATAACTGCTAGTATTTATTTATTTAAACTCCAACATAAATTTGTAAATGATCTTACACATTTGCTTATAAATATGTTGTGGCTTTGGCAAGAAAACTAGCACAGTATCAGTGTGTGTTGGTTTGAAAGACAGGTGTCTGCTAAGGAAGGCAGAAGGCTCCCTTGGAATGGAAAATGTAACCCCGTTGCCTCCAAATTATTATAATTTTGAAATTAGGGGGCTTTTAGGCAAAGATATGAGGAATAGGAATAACAGTTCTTTACTAGTATATGTATATATATATATATAAAACAAGGCAAACAAACAACAGTAACTATG
>VWZT01004349.1:693458-717128 GCA_013397055.1 Pachycephala philippinensis | reverse complement strand
GGTGCGATGGTTCCCCCGCGGCTGCAGGGGGCGCTCCGGAGCGAGCTCGGGCACCACGCGGTAATGGCGGCTCGGGATCCCGGGAAGGGATGGGAGAAAGGCATCACAAACCCTCTGGGCAGCCGATACCGCTGCCGCAGCGGGACCCTCGCGAACAGCAGGCTGGAACAGCAGGAACGAACACAAATCCCGGGTGGTAGACGGGATGTGTCAAACTCCGGCGCTGCAGCGGGAGCCCCGGGACCTCTCAGCAGGCAGGGTTGCGGTGCTGCAGTGCAGCGAAGACTCAGTGCCGAAGAAACAGCGGAGACAGGGCAGCGGCGACCCGGCTCCCAGCGGGGCAGACAAAAGCGGGCTCAGGAGCCCGGGGTTTTTCCCTGGAGGCACCCCAGCATATGGTGAAAACTCCCTCTTCTAGCGAGGTAGGGTGTTAAATAGGATCCCAGTGCCACTGCTGCTCCAGCGAGCAAGCTCCACTCACGGTAGAAGGAAGGCAGCAGAAGGCAGAGCCCCGCTGTGGTGATGAATTCTCCCCACAGCGACCGCAACCTCTCTCCCCTCGGAATGCCGAGAGAACAAGACAGTCAGGGTCTCCACCCAACCCCTTTTTCCTAGTCCAAATCTCGTGGCATCTCTGCCCTACACAAGAAAACCCCAGGTTAAGGAGAGCAGCCAGCTGGACCCCTCCCCTGAGCTGTGGCCAGGTCTTTTGTCGCTCTTAAGTATCCAGTCGTTATTGTCTCCTAGCAACATGTATGGGGGGAAATTCCTTAAGAGAAAAAAACCAGAAGGAGAACTAAAACCCCAACACAAAGGTTACAGACCCTCTGACTGGTAGAAGGGCTGTAAAATGGGGTGATAATATCACAGAGACTGGAGAGCTCCAAGCTTTGGTGCTGAAATGTCAGCCTTGGCAGTGATGGCTACACAGCAGCTTCTGGCATGGCATAGAGCCGGGAAGTGGTACTGAGCACTTGGGTTAACATCTGTGGTCCCCAAGGACACATACTGCCTGGGCAGTACTTGCACGCTGTGTTTTCAAAGTTTGCGTATATTCTTCTGGGAGTCTTGGATGTCGAGTAAAGCTTATTCAAATACTTAGAGCTTTAATTACATATTTTTCTCTGTTAGAACAGAAACTAGGACAACAACCGTGCTCTCGGAAGTCCAGCTGTCTGGTCTCTCTCCTCAAAACAGTCAATCACTCATCCCCTATACAGCTCACCATAATTTCTACTGCCCTGGTCTCAGCCTTTGCAGCTGCCACACCCAGAAGACAAGGCCCCCATACCGAGCAGTCTAATACCTGAGTAACCAAATTGACTCTTTGGAACACAGACAAAAAGCAGTTTTGAAAGCAGTAAAAACCTCTTATCCTCCGATGAGGCCTCTGTATGTCCCTCTTGATGAATACTGATGCAGCAGTAGAACAAAAATCTTACAGGAAAGCTTGTGCTGCTACTGAGGTGCACTACTGTCCAAGTCCTGTGCAATAAAACAAGGCAAAACCCTGCCAAGATATTAGTTTCCAATGAGCACAAATAGGTGGGGTAGTTTTTCAGGAATTTTGATATGAAAAAAATAAGCCACTCCCACATTTTGGGAGAAACGGAGTTTCTGCATCCCAGTACTTATGTCAACATCCAACCAGCCCCTAAGTTTACACCAGCTCATAGACGGGAGGCCTGTCTGAAAGTGACAGCAAAGGAGGAAATGAACGCACTGAAGCAGAGATTGTAAAATCATTTTTCCACCCCTTCAAATGAGTTGTGGTACCGACAACTGCTTTTTACTGTGCCTATTCCACAAGAACAGTTCTCATACAAACTATTCCCCAAAACAGATAAAAACCGAATCTCCTAGAATGCCAGTTGAGAAGACTAGAAATCCCAAGGAATTACCAGCAAGTCTCACTCTATTCTGAAAAACAATTCAGGTTTTGTGAACTTGAATGATGGTATCAACATTTTTAACACTCAAAGGGTTTTGTATTTCACCCCTTAGCAATGGGGAAAGGCTCAGTACTGAGTCACCGTAACACTGCTGAGCTGTAGTAGCCAGGAGCAGCACGTAACAGAAGTGAAGCATCAAGAACCACCACCGTCCTTCCGGACTGCCACAAGTCCCTGGGATGCCCAAATGACTTTCACAGGTCAGCAGGCAGCATATTCTCCAGCTGACAGCACATCCTGCACAGCAGAGGGGAGAGCAGGAGGGTGGCCTATCCCCCCTTTTCAGAAGGGGTAGTGTGGGCTTTTGTGAAATTAAAAATATTTTAAAATAATTAAAAAAAATATATTTTGTTTCGCTCAAAGCAGGAGTCCTACAAAATTAGGCACCTAAAATGTAGTATACACATTTTAAACCTGTTAAAGGCATCTGAAATGGTCTGCTGATCGACGTTGAAAGGTTAAGTCTTTCATACTAGCTACTGTTTTCCACAAAATCAGTCAAAAGAAACTGCATCTGTATGAGACTCTTTTATTAAAAATACATATCTTGTTTCACATAAAAAGAACCAACACTTAACTAAACACAATTTAAAGAAATTGGACAGGAACTACTAGAAAAAATACAGGTTCCTGTAATCCCAGAGCACCCAGCCTTTGACTGCACAACCTACAAGTTAAAATCTTTCTGTTCAAGACCCTAAGTACTTGTCCTGCATACAGCAGTGCCCAGGAAGGTGCAGCTGGTCAGAGGCAGGGGTGCTAATTGCTCCCCAGAGGCTGTTCCCTGGCAGACACACCTGCAGGACACATGTGTTGTCTCCAAATGCAGGGAGGCCTGTCACTCCCCAGCCCTGGTGCTGGGCATGATGGCAACCTTAGCAAAAAAAAAAATGTTGTTGTGGCACTCGGCTCATGTGTCGCAGGTTGGCCATCTCTTTCTGTAACAAAGGAAATACAGCACAGCACTTCCAGGTAATTTCACTTAGGATCCAGCAGAAACACATTAACAGCATTGATGAAAGAAAACCAGCCGTGCTTCGGTGATAGAACATGATGCAACAGTCTTTTTGCTAACTAAAACCTGCGCTGGAATCCATTATCTTCTGGAGCCCCACTTTTTGTAACTCATTCATCTCTGACTTTTGGAAAGACACAATTTTCAAAGCAACGAGTTATCAGCTTAGGCAGCAGCAAATACTAATTAAAAGTTCTGTGCATAAAAATCAAAGTCAGAATACAAAAGAGCTGTCAGACGCATCTGCTATTAAAGTGCACAGAAAACAACACTGGCTAAACTTATATTCTTGTAGAAAGCAACAGTTTGCCAGGCTGTCATTCTTGTTCTGGAGATGCTGAAAATTCAGCTCCTTTTTAAGTCACCAAGAGACATATTCATCATCTCTCAAAAATTACCACAATGCTTTGCAAATTCAGGCTCAAAGAGCGTATCAGACACCGACTGTAACACTTACTGGCCAACTCGTAACTGAAGCAAGGCACAAAGAAGAAAAGACACTGAAGTGATGCAGAAGCAAGATGACATTAAATCACAAACCAGTGGCCCCTTTGCTTTGACCTTACAAGGCATTTAAGGATATGGGCAGCTAAACCAGCAACAGTGTTGGACAACCAGAGTAACAGTAAAGCCAAGTTCAGTTTTGAAGAAAAAAAAACCAGCTTGCATGTTATTACACATGTTCTAATCCCATGCAAGTCATGATCTGATTAAAAAAAGATACTTCACACTCTCATACCCTGTAAACCTAAGAGAGCATTAAACTCATGTTTAGGCCTTTAGAGGCATATCTCCTTACATATTCTTTATTGTCTACAGTCTTAATTCCTTAAGACTGCTGCTTAATCAAGCATTTTGTCTTAAAGGCCTGTCACTTTACTGACTATGCTGGGAATTATGATGGAGATCAGCTCCACTGAAGTCCGAGATCTACCAGCTAAAACACAACCCTTCTTTACAGACTGTTATTTCACAGATTTTAACAGAACAAGATTTGCTCAGCATAGTACTTGTTTCTATTTCTAACACCCAGAGGAGGAAACAAAATAGTTTTCAGGACCTCGGATGAATTTTCAGAACCGGAATTAAAGAACTTAATTTTTTTAGAAAAACAAATTTATTCTGGGATTAATGATATGCAAATAACCACTAAGCTCCAGAATGCCACCAATCAAAACAGCTTTCCTTACTGGGATGACATCTTAAAACATAAAATCTCAATTTACCAAAACCTGAGAGAATCAAATGTTTGCCTTAATTATAGCACTCTTCAACTCACTGTCATCAAATTTTTGAGTACTGTCAAAGCCCATATTGAAGAGCTTTGATCCTTAGGGCTCACCTGCCACTCTGCATTTTAGAAGGAAAAAAGTGATTTAAAGACATCCCAGGTTGGGAATTTACAAATCTTCCTCATCTTTGTAGAGCTACAAAGTGAAACTCACAAGCTACTCAAATCTCATCTTATGGAAAATAGAAATAGGAAACTTTTGGCATTTATGAGGTGGCAGCAGGGGAAATAACTGGATTTTAAAATAGCTGAATTTGAAAGGTGTTGAAGAACAAGACTGAAAAGTTTAAGTCTTAATCAGTAATGAAATAAGCTACAGCATGAAAAGTCCATCAGCCATAAAGATCAACTCTGAAAAACACACAAGCTCATTGTATCTTGTATATACACTTTAAAAAAAAATCTAGATTAAAAAATCTCTCCCCAGGCTTATAATTCCCTTTTCAGAGAGATGTTGTTATAGCTTGTATACAGTGTTTCAAATGAATCTTTCATAGTCTTCAGAATTCTTTGATTTTCCTAATCCTTTTTGCAGTGAGTGACATTTCTCTCCAGAACTGAACACTTTATATCCTACTTGAAAATCCGTTTTTAAGAAGGCTTTCAAATAAAACATTCAAGGTTCTAACCACAATTTTTAAATACTAGTGTTTTTGTTTTAATCACAAAATAGATCTAGTTAATTTGCTAACTTAGTAAAAAACAGACTAGAAATAAAATTCACAGAAGTTTCTAGCCTCCAGTAATTCACAAAATGCTATTACAGCACAGAAAAACATTCTTAGTTAAATCAATTTTATTCCTTCTGATAGCTACTTTGAAAATAAAAAGTAATTTGGCACTAATTCTGTTACAGAAGTTCCTAAGCAGGTATCTGTTTGTGTGTACAGTGAAAAACAAAGAACAGTGCACAGAACTGAATTAGTCTGCCGAACACCCTTTTCAGACATCACATATGTGTGATGGATGAACAAGAAACTCAACGAATCCCCTACACCCAGTTCCATTGCCTGCATCTGGACATGGTGTGCAAGGGTTCTACAATGGGATCAGAATCTAGGAATAGCTTATCAAATTTCAAAGAGGTTCAAACCTGCTTTGACATCAGCAAGTAAAAGGATGGATGCATACTGTTGTTAGTGTTCTGTTCCAGCATTAGCAGCAACTTTGACTGTAGTAAGCTCAGAGTCAAAAAAAAAAAAAGAAGAAAAAAAAAAGAAGAAAAAGGAAAAAAAAAGGAAAGGTCATCAGGAAGTAACAGACCAGAACAGCAACAGACTTGCTGAACTCGGGCCTCCATGGCTTTGAGCCTTGGGAAACTTGACCTTAGAAAGGATTATGCTCAGTGCAGGGCAGCACAGAGAATCAAGCCTGCAATTTTCATGGCTTGAATGAGCACAAGAACTTGGCTTCCAAGGCTTTGTCTCCTTAAGATGAATGTGTCACAACAGGAATGTCAATTTCTACAGCAGAGAGGCGAGAACGTGCGGAGTACGGCTGAGAGGCATAGCTGTGCATGCTGGGGGCGTGGGAATACAGGGGCTGCCAGAAAGGAGAAGGGAGGCTTTTGCATGCACAGTACCACAGGAACAGCAGGATGGAAGTGAAAAACAGACCGCCGGCACTGGCAATGGCAATAAATACAGAGATGTCAAAGCTAAAGACAGGCTCATATTTTCTGTTCAGATAATTGTTATAAAAAATGACCCAGATGGATGGAGTGAGACAAATGGCACAGGCAAGCAGGAACAAGAGGCCGGCCACGAGATGGCAGCCTGCACTGTTTACCAGGCACTTGGCCAGTTTGACGTTTGGCACGGTCGATACAAAGGCTGTGTTACACATGCCAATCATGCAGAGGAACAGAGCTGAGACAGCAGTAAACATACTCAGAGGAAGGGCAAACTGAAGAACACGCAGATCCAGCTGATCGACAGCCGTGTACCACTGTGGGTCATAGATCACACAGTCTCTGCTCCCATCAAAGCGCGCACACTTAATCCAGAGTCCAGTGTAAACGGTCACATTCCTCTCATTCTTGTTGTATGTGTACAGTCTCATCTGCCTCCAGTTTGGGAGCAGAACTGCTGCAAGGAGTCCAGCTACTGAGGCTGTTCCACTGAGGAAGGCCAGTACGGTCGCTGCATGAACATCCCGGCAGCCCATATTTGCCCACAGAAGTTGTTTCCTGCAGTTAAAAAGAAAAATATAAAAGAAAATCATGGACACAGAACTAACTACAGTTGATTTGTGCCAGGTTAATAAACGTAGATGACAGCTGGTAGGCACTAACTCTCTGACACCTTCTTTGTCTGACACACTTAAGACAGTAGTAACACTATCACATTCACGCTTTAATGAAACGTCAGATTATTTTACAGACTGTTATGACTTCTCAGCTGACAGACTGCTAAATTTGCTGTGTTCAAGATGAAAAAGAAAGTGTGAGTCTACACAGCCTTTCTCCCTGTGTCACTACATGGACTTTGTTACCAAGTCCAGGTGAAGAAGGTGAATCACTGAGTGAGCGTGATTTAAGTTCACCTGTCTTCAACTGGCAGCTCACTGTCTTCAGCCCAGATACAGTATCAGAGTGCATGCTCAGTCCTACCATGCTGCTGCATGAGTAAAAGGGAGTTGCTTAAATTCTACATCATTAGGCTGGCAAGGAATGCATATGTAGGCAGTTATACACATTTTATATAGGCCAAACTGTTGATGAGAGCTGTGAGATAGTGGCGGAGGCTCTGTTGAGTAATTTACTATGAATTTTTCAACAGCAACTAACAGTTCTTTCAGACTACTCCTGCCTTTCAGAATCAACTGTCCAAGCACACAAACAATTACAGAAAGCAGATGACTTTTCAGCTTTCACATTTTCCACTTCAGAGCAAGTGGTTGCTTGCTTGTTGAAGCTTCCTTTTCAATATAACCACTGTCTGCATACCTACTATAGCCTCTTGCCTGCAGAGATGCTGAGAAATGGTCTCAATGACAGGTCTTTAAAAAACAAACACAAAAAAAAAGACTCAATCAAAGTTATCCCTTCTCTGCATGCTCAAGATATTTTGAGGATGCCTGACACATAACAGGCACTGAGCATTCACCTCAGAGTGTACTTGAAGCTGGACACTAAGAATTATAGTACCTAAAAACGAACAGATACTTTGTAAATTCTCACTGAGTGCCATTCAGTCATTAACGCCTCCTGAAATTTCTTTCAAATCATTATACTGCAATGTGCATATTTGTCTAAAGCCATAAACCAATTCCTTAAGTACCAGAAGTTCTACTTAAAGCATATACAAGTAACTGCGTATCTGTACCCCACAAAAGTTACAGACATGGCTGCAAACAAAAAGGCAACTGCATCTGATCCCTCACTCTCCTTTTATACCTGCAAACATCCAATGACCAGGGAGCTCCAGTTTTCAGACAAGGAATTCCCTTGTATACTGGAAACACACTAAAAGCATTATCAAGCCATACAGATCGCCAGCATTCTATTGATTTATAGACAAATGTCCAATTTGTTTCCTAAGAAACCATTAGGCAATTATTTATGCCATCTAACCCTGAAGAATTGCAGTGGAATGTGAGCACCATTAAGTGCTGATCAGTCTCTTCTAAAGAAGCACTTGGAAAGAAATAATGACAACCACATTTATGCTAAAAACTACCTTATTTGTAAAAAGATGGCATTATATTGTTGCTAAGGATAGCTGAGCGTGGGCAAGCTACTCTTCTCATGGCAATAAACTTCTCAGATGGCAGGTCATTAACAGGATACCCCCATGGTAGGGGGACCAGAGAAGTATTTCCATCATGATTATTTTAATATGATGCTTAACCCTAGCTTCGGTAAGGTCAACAGAATCAACTTGCAAGAAAATGGAACTATAACAAATGAACTTGAGGGGTAAATCTAATTTAGCCTCAAATTTTCTTCTCCTCAAGCTCGATGCTTTTGCTCTCCCATAAAGAGCTTGCCTTTATCTGGATAAAGCTTCCATGCAGACAGGGCATACACCAAGACAGAGCTACACAAGAACCAGCTGGAATAAACACATGACTGACCATTTTCAGAAACCCGCTGTTTTTGAAAATTCATTTGCACTAGTAGATTACTGCAAACAGGCAAGTTATATACTGCTGGCTTTATGACTGTAATTATAGTTCCAGATCCCCGATGAAGACAGTAACAAAACAGGTGTCTTAATTAAGATGGCTCCAGTGTACTTACCAGCAGCGTCCTCAAACCAAGAGAAACCTTAGAAACTTCTGTAAGTAGGAAAAAGTGTTACTGGATCTAAGAAACAGAACAAAGAAAGAGTCAACATCACATTTGTTTCATGCAATTTCAGCAACAGCATTTACAATGCAATTCAGGAATTAGGAATATCAGATATATTTGCATTAGGCCAACTCCATCACCTTATACGATTTCCTCTTACTTAAAAAACAAACCTCAAACTACTCTTTTTTGTCCTTTATTTTTTTTCTCCAGAGCTTGTTCTCTATCTACACCTCTCAACAGAGAAAAAGGGTGCAAAAAACTGCCTTTCTTATGGGTGTTCCAAGACACAGAGTTTGCATCTTGAATTTTATGTTTTTAGCAAAAAATCCGTAAGAAGTCATACAGAATGATTACGGCAGATGTTAGGTTCAAGGCTGCACTTAAACAGCAGTGAGGAAAGGGTGCAATGATTATTTAATGTCAGAAAACAAAGCACAGGCTCTAGATTATTTATATAATTGCGGTGCTCTATTCCTTCCTGCCCTCTACATGAAGGTTTCAAGGAAATGGGAGAAAGACAGGAAATACTGCTAACGCCTTTTCAATGGTTGTCCAGCTTTTCCAGAGGAAGAGAGAAGATCTTCTTGTGGATTTTCTACACCCACATCTAAGTCCCAAAATCAACTCTGCAGGTGATAATAGGTAAATCACTGTACTACTGGATAGCATCAGACCTCCAACTATGTCAGTGTGCGACTGTTAAAAGCTATAACCTAAAGGCGAGTTTGTTGGGCTAACATGTACAAAGACAGTTTATTCTAAACTACCCATATCAAACCCTGAAATATTATAAACTCCATATATTAATAGGTTCCATCACCTACAACAACATCAAAGAAATTCTTCTATCAAACTATCTAGGCAAGAAAGAGACCTTACAACACAGTCATGAACCCTGTTTTTCACTAAATGAGAAAGAAGGCTTCAGATTTGGAAACTCATTAATACAAATGCTATTGCGTATCAGGCACAGAAATGGAGACGCATGCTTGGAGCAGCAGCTTTTGTTCACTAACATTATTGACTAATTTTCTGTGCACTTTGCAGCTGAAGCCAAGATAAACACACAGACCTCCCTCTGCAGGTTCACACCCATGAACAACCACAACAACATGATTAAATACAAAATTAGTACAGGCAAACAAAGCTGTCAAAGGGAGCTGTGCCCAGCCCAAGAGTCCCTCCCATTAAATGATGAAACCTGTGTTGTCATAAACAGATACAGAGCAGCTATGGAATATTCTGCACTATCCAACTCATTTCTGCAGACATGGAGTTTCTTTTGATTTTCTCTTCCTCTTTTCTCTCCTCTCTTTAGTCCATCTGATGCCATTGTCTACCCCTGGTGGTGTTGAACTAGGGACCTCAGCCACTTCTGAACTAGTTGTCCAAAGGAAGAAACCACACTTTGGCTAGATAAAACCCTGCCTTGCCTTAGATTCTTGGCTTCAGCTTCTTTCATCCCAAGGATTTTACAGCTGTACTGTGCAAGGCTCTTATATCTGATCCACAGAAGTTACCAGTCCTAATAGCACTTCAGGGACAGATTTTACTTCCTATTATAAAGATCCATGTTGCCGTAACAAGAAATATTGGCTGAAGCTGGTTAAAAACTGGTAAATCATTAATGGCCCACAAGATAAAAAAAATGAAACAAAGACAAAAAGGACATTTACTATAGACATAATTCAGAAGTGAGTAAAACCAGCTCTGTTCCCTTGCATGGCCTTGAGAAGACCACGGTCTGGGAACCATCACTGTTTTGTAAAGCCCTATAGGAAGGAGGTCACAGTATAATTTATCAACACGATTTATAAATAAACGGATTATCTAACTATCCACAACAGCATCAGCAGTTTAAAATTTATCATGAGTTTTGGGTAACTGGCCACCAGAAACTGGAGGCCTAAAGCTCTCCAGTTTCAAGGGACTGGTTCAGAACCAGTGCCACCACTCTTTTTGTAATTCTGGGAATCAATCATGCAGTTCTACATTCTACAAAACTCCTTTTAAAATTAAATCTAGCTGTACCGGGTTAGAATTAACGATCCTAGCTAACAGACTAGGACATCCAAGAAAAACTTGGAGCACAGTAATTATTTTACCGACTGAATTGGAAAGAGAGCTGACACACGGAGAGAACACACAGGTCTCCCCGGGGAGCACTGCCGACCCCCGCCCGCGACAGCGCTCGGAGCCTGCCGCAAAGAGATCCCGGACTCGCGGGGGAGCGGGGGGAACCGGGAAGTGCCGCAGGGACCGGGACCACCATCCCGGCGGCGGCAGGAGCGCCGTGCCGGGGCCGTGCCCACCCCGCGGTGGCCGCTCACCTTGCTGCCGCGCAGAGGAGGCGCCATGGCCGCCGCTCCCGGCCGCGGAGGCGCCGCTCCCNGGCCTTGTGGGGCGGAGCGGCGGCGGCGCAGTGCGGGCTCGGCCCTGCGCACCGCAGCCCCGGCGGCTCTCCGCGCCCGTCAGCTCGGGGCGCTGCGGCTTGAAGCAGGAGCGTGCAGAACCCCCCCGGCCCTGGCCGAAAGCGGCGGTGCTCTAAACCACATCCCGCCGATAAGCCACCTGGCCGCACGTCAGAGGAACCTGCCCATGGCATGCAGCTGCGGCCCACGGCGGACAGCTTCAGCCAAGCCATGCTGGCTCCTAGTCCAAACATACCCCCGCTGCCCCCTTTATGTGTGAGGTTAAGAACGGTGTTCACTAAGTCTGGAAAAAACAAAATGTCATTTTCATCTATGAAACAGCCTGCAGAAGAGGAGGCTCAGGGGTGATGTTACCACTCTACAACTCCCTGTGGAGGTTGTAGCCAGGTGGGGGTCGGTCTCTTCTCTCCCCGGCAACCAGCGACAGGATGAGAGGACACGGCCTCAGTCTGTGCCAGGGCAGATTCAGACTGGTCATCATGAGGAATTTCTTCACAGAAAGGGTAATGGGCTGCCCAGGGAGGTGGAGGGTAGAGGTGTTTAAGGAAAGAGTGGACAGGGCACTGAATACCATGTTCTAGTTCAAAACGTGGTGATCGATCATTGGTTGGACTCAATCTCACAGGTCTTTCCCAAGCTAATTGATTCTGCAATTCTGTAAAATGGAGTATCAAAAATTATTGACAGCCTATTCTTAGCTTTAGTAAAAACATATTAGCCCCGAACACAGTAAAATTAGAGGAAAATCATAGTAAGAACCAATACCAATGATAAAAGAAATGCATTATAAGAAACCATACCCTTTTTCCCAGTGACTGCTTTTAAACAAAATTTAAAGAAGCAGGGTATTATACACGTATTACAAAACAAAAGAAAACGAAACCGAACTATAAGCCTTTGATGTACTCAGTCGTATTTTGCTTTACAATAAATTTAATAGCTTTAAAGTAGAAAATACGCTGACAATAAAGGACTTACAATTTTTTTCGAAGTAAAATGTGTGCCTTCTTGTAATACAAAATCTAGAACACGAAATATTCCCAGAAATGTATAGCTCTGTTGAGAAGCAGTCATTTTCTTCACCAAAACATAACATAAACTCAACAACTCCATAAAAGCAAGGAATCACAAATTAAGCATGAGAATTTGGAATCAGGATTTATACAACTAAGATGACTTCAGTAGGCACCAGCAGGTATCAAAAAAACCCCCAACATTACAAATCAGTCTTGCTTTTTGTGCTCCTAGAAATCACTTCCTTGCAGCCATTTATATGTGTTTTCCTTTATATCCTTAAAACCAACAAACCCCCTACAATCCAATGCCTGTCACAACAGCAGAACTAATTCACCTTAGAAGCCCCAGACCCTGGAAAATTGTTCCATCAGAAACTCCCCTTGGTTCTTCTGATGCCTATGGCAGATGTAGAGCCCTTGAACTTGCTCCTCTGTGCAAGTTATATTCCCTCCGTCCCTCTCACTTGGCAAAAAATACTCCAGGGCCCATCAGTCGTTAAGCTGTGCTTTGAGTTGCACATACTTTGGTCTTTACTCTGTTGAGCTTCATAGCCAACGTAAATAAAATAAACTTGCCCTTTTCCTCACTGTGCCCTACCCAAGTGCCTTAACAAATGGAGGGAAATAGGCAATAATGGAAAAGGGAACAATTAAATGGAAGGTCTGCACAACAAAGGCTTCATGTTCATAGTAAAAATATTAAAATATGTTGGATCCATCCAGGAGTGCTAGCTTCTATTCATCTGGTCTTCTTTGGAAGTTCGTAAAAGTAGGAGTTTCTTTTTCCGGTATTCTTCATTCACCTGCTCTGCTTGCTCATCTATGGATTTTCTTATACATGTTTTGAGTTCCTCAATTCCTTCTCCAGTATATGTAGATATAGGAATTACCTCTCTGAATTCAAGAGTATTTGCTGGAATCATTTCTTCCTCTACTAAGTGTAAGAAGTCTGAAAAAATTGTATTGAAAGAGTTAGTGCAATCCCCAAATACTGTATCACTACAAAGCCCATAAAATCCCATTAAATGCAGAAAATAAACTTTAATAAATTACAGTTATAAACATAACTGCAATTAATATACACATTATCTGCTTAATTATTCTTTTAAAATATAGCTAAAATGTCAGAAGACAAGCACTAACATAGCAGTTATACCACTCTTAATGCTGCCATGAGAAGATTCTATACACTTCCAATGAGTACAAAGAAATCCCAAGTTACAGAATATAGGAGAATATGGTCTTAAGCCTTTCTGGTTTCTATACACTCCAGGAAAGAGACAGCAACTCACCCCAATGTAACTGCAAAATTGAAGTAAATCTGCATAGACCTGTCCAGAATTTTCATGTGTTTAGGCCAGAGTCACATGACAAATGGTATATATGTCAGTGCCTCTAAGGGGACCTTCTCTGCAGGTTACTCTTATTCCAGACACCTAGACTGGAAACTTACTCTCCCATATCATAGCTGGGAAAGATCATCTGGAATATCTCCATTTTATTACAATCCTTTCCCAACAGTCAACCCATTACAAATGCGTATAAACAGAGCTCTTAAATGCAGGAAGTGGTTTTAAATGTATGTTCAAATAATAAATTTAATAGCTGACTTCAGTTTCAAACAACTCCCTGTCAATGCAGAGTTATCCCAATGAAATCTTACTACTACTTTTGACAAAAGTTATTGTTGGAATTTCGTTTACCCTGAGGATTCTCTAGTTGTGTCATAAGTTCATCCAAGTTATCCTTTGCACAAGGCAAATCCATTTTATTTATGGCAAGAAGTGCAGGCTTTGTTACAAGTTCCTCTTTGTACAGCTCCATTTCCTTAAAAGAAAAGTAAATTTCCCTTAATAAGTATTTGTAGTTTAACAAGTGCTACTTCAATTTTGCATCTCCTCTCTCATTTGTTTAATTGCCTAAATAGCCTTTCCTGCCTAAGTAGCTGCGAGTTTGACTCAAGTGCTCAAGGCTGATATATTAAAGCAGTCTGACAGAAGAAAATAAGGTTTAGTGATTGAGTCATTTTTTGCTCAAAGACAGATTTCAGGTAAACAGGCTAGCTCATTCTGAAATGCCTCTTACAGAATTAATGACAATTTTGTTTTTTGTTTATTCTGATATCCACAAACACAAAACCAACTTCAGAAAAATTTCAGACCTATAAAACATATAAGAAAATCATTTGGAGAGTGTTATAATTCTTATATCAGAAAATCACAAACTGAATAAACTAAACAGCAACACCTGAAATCTATAAGATTCATCAACTTAAATCACACCGTTAAGAGATAAATTTGAAATGACATAATGAATAATGAAATAATATGTATTATTTTAATCAGAAGCATAGTTAAGAGATGGAAAGAGTAAATGTCTGCAAAGCTAGGGTCTGATGTCTTTCCTATGTTAAGATACGCAGTAAGGCAGGGATTTAACTGTAATCATGTATTTCTACTTCTTAAAATGCTACTGGGTTGGGGAACTGAAAATTATTTGTCTTTTTACCTTTACTTGACTGTAAGAAATATCCCAAATGCTGCATAGATTAATCAATTAGATGATTAATTATGTGGTACCCAACATAAACTAGAGTGGTTTAACCTGGACAGGTAAAAATAAAGACTTCATAATTTTGTAGAATCTCTTTGTTAACTAGCCTTGTATTATAAATCCAGAAGACACACTAACATTTGAATGTTTCTTCATCAAAACTGAGCCATTTTACTGACTCAACACATAACAAAAATTGTCAAATAGGAAGATAAGAACTTACCTTTGTTAGAAGCAATATTGTTTCAAAGGCTGTTCTGAAATGAGTCTTGATAGACAGTTGAAACCCAGAAATATCAACCTGAAAAAGTTACACAAAAACAAGCTTTGTGGTGTAAAATTATGTTACAGTATCAAGGTACTCTCCATCAACTATTTTGCCCTGGAATGTCCATCGCCATGTGTTCACTCCTGGGCAAATAACAGAGGGCAACTATACACCAAAGAAACATCAGACACTGGAGGCACAAACTGATTAGTTCTGATACAGCATTTCTCAAAGGTCTGTTTTTCAAACTTCTTATGGGGATCTTACAGAAAAGAAAAGTCACTCCACACTTTTGTTACGGTTAAAACACTTCACTGTTCTAAATTAACTGGAAATTTTCAATGATAAATTCTGTTTAAGAATTTAATTTATCATTAGTCATTTGACTGTTCCATTCTTTAAACAGAATTGCAGCTACATTTATCATAAAACATGCAAATTACAAATGATTTTCTGAATTCCAACTACATTGCAATTAAAATGCATTTTCTTTCTCGCACTGCCTTTGATTTCAATAAACTGTAAATTTTTTTATTTAACTTACAACTAAGAGAAGCTGTTTGGTTCTTTCTACATGTTTGAGAAATTTGTGGCCCATCCCTTTGTTTGCATGTGCACCTTCAATCAGTCCTGGGAGATCAGCTACTGAAATCTAGGAAAACAAAAGTTTCAAACAAAATACTTCCAGTAAGCAAGCCCATGTACTTTAAACTATCAACACTGATTATCACTTTACATGCACAAAAGAACCCAGACAAAGTAATATGCATTGGCTGTTTCAATACATTTACAATCTATCATTAGAAGCAGATTAAACAAAATGCTGCTGTTACACAGACCTGGTGCTCCTCATGCTTCCCCTGTCTATTTTTATAGCTGTCTGCAAAGTACAAAATAGAGGCTAATAATACCTCAGCAGAGATCTTACAAAATTTAGCTATTACCTGAGAATAAAACAGACTCTGAAAGGCAAGTAGTTTAGGCTATCATATTTGTATAGAACTCAAACTGTCACTAGAAAGAAAATAAAGGCTGTTCCTTGTGGCTACGCAGTATAATTACTCCAAATACAAACCCTCTTGACATTGCTCCCCTGAGCACGAGAAGATACAAGAATTTGACTTCTGCTCTTCAGCTCAAATGAGACTTTGATAAGTCAATCAGCTTCCAGACAGAGCATGGCAAAGACTGCCACAATGGACAGGGACCTTGTCATTTTCTCTGCTGGTTGAGAGGGCTGTTGGACAGCTGAGGCAGACCAAAAAAGAGCAGAATAATAATGAAACCCCCAAAACAGCTACTCAGTAACTCACAGAAAGCTAAGACAGAGAGTGAAGTAAAGAAGAGCAAAGATAGGGTCTTCAAAAATCTATCTAATGCCCATTTAGACAGCAACTGGGTTAAATTGAACGACGCCTGAAGCCAGCATACCATAAAATTTCCAGTGTGCTACCCATTGCAGAAGGGGGCTCAGATACTCTGGTAGAAAATGTAAGTGCTTCTGCTACTTTTCATGAACTGGTACTGAGACCTGAAACCCAACTCATACTCAGATCCTCTACTTTTGTGTCTTTTCTTTTCCAAGTAGTAATGACAACACCAGGTAACTTGCACATATTTTCTTTTTTATAGTGTACTAAAATAAAATAAGCAATTTGCTACATATCTCTTTAAAAATATCAGTGTTCTGTAGGAAAAACTGAATCATTGTCCCTTGAGTGATACAGGAAAGACACCTCAGTTATTACTCTTCATTACATTGCTTATGTTATTGCGGTTTCAGCAGTTGCAATATGCAGAGTACTTCCTCTTACTCCCAGAAGTTCCCTGTGATCACAACCACTAGTTCCCTTGACTTTAGAAAAGAGGTATTTTATACCCAACACTGTGGTATAAAAACCCTGAACTATAGAAATGGCCAACAATAAGGATCACTGGCTATGCCAAGACAAAGACTTCAGAGAGAAAGCCAGGTGTGCAAGTACATCTCTTGCTGGAGAAAGATACACCAGTAAGAGCAGGAGATCGTCATCCACGGCAGACAGTTTTTTGAAAGGGCTATGAAAAATCCTGTTTATTTGCAGCACAGCTTTCTAGGATAAGCCACCCTAAACTAGCAGATAAAATGAATATTAAAAAAAATTTCCTTTAGACATATTGCATCTCTACAGGGAACCAGACAAACTAGACTTACTTACTTTAATACACAGTTTTGTTGAAGTTTGTTAAATGAAGGTTTCAAGCATCAGCTACTGAATTTCCCTACCATTACTGCTTCTGAGAGCAAAAACAGTAGTTTTTTGTCTTCATATCTGAGGGTTATGTTTTTCTGGTTAACTCATCTGAAATCCTTTTATGCACTTGCCTTTTATCTTGAAAGTGATGAGTCCAGTGCTGCATGTATCATACACTTCAAAAACAAAGTAAAAGCACATCAAAGAAGATTCAAGCTTCAGGAATGAAAATGTTTGCTGCAACTTTAAGTGAAGTTGAGGTCCAAAACCTATTAGTAAGAGTCTCATTTAGCACTGGTTTCCCCCTCAGTGGATACTGTAGAAAGGATTCCAGGCACCACAGAATTATCTGACAACTTTTATCTGAAGAAGCTGAGTGGAACAGAGTTCACAAAAATTAAAGTGGTAGGGCCATAGCTCCACCATCTTCCAGAACTACAGCCTACCACAAAAGGAACAGGACCCAGGTGCCTCACCTCTCAGGTAGTGCACTATCCTGGCTGTTCAGGACATCACTATCATGTCATGCTATTTTAGTTTTTAATTAAATAACCCAACCCATCAAACAAAAAAAACCCTAGACCCCAAAAACCAAACCAAACCCACAAACACAAGAAAAAAACAAAAGAAAGAGTAGCCAACCCTGAAAGCCATAACAAGAAGTTATAATCACAAAATTCCCTGCCATCCACTAATGTAGATCTTCAGCTATCGGACAAATCTGCTATTATTTGCAATCCATTCTGAAAATTATTCACTCAGTCCAGAGCTCTCTGTATAGGCAACTTGCAGAACATTTACTTCTAAATAAAAATAACAGGCTGGTCTCTGAAACAGTGATTTTCTTCCAAGTCCTAAACTTGTAAGAGTATACTAAGACACAGCAATCTCAATTCCATAAACAATTTCATACCTCTAAGATTATAAGGCAGGATTAGAACCACAGAAAGGAGGTAAGGGAAAATAAGAAGCCATTTATTAAAGTGACTTGAAATAAGCTCTACATCACATTACTGTACTTGGCTATGAAACTCTTATTATTACTTCAAAAAATAGTACTTTTCCCACAACTGTTAAGTCCATGCAATTGCATTCGACATGTACACATTATAGATACACATATGAAAATACTTACAAGTTTTCTTTCTCTTTCTGAAATTCTGTTAAGCAACAAACAGTCACTCTATATACCTTTAACAGACAACCAGAGTGAACTTTCATACCAACCTGCTTATAATCCGCATACATGATCTTTCCTAGTTCAGGCTGTATTGTTGTGACTGTGGCAAGGAGACAAGAAGAAAACAAAACTGGTTTTAACATTTAAAAAAAAATGTTAAAAAACATTTAAATATTGTAGGACTTTCTCAGTGTATTTAAATTAAACAAATGTGCAGTAGCAAAAAGACAAAATAAGGAAAAGGAACAAAGAAACAACAAAATAAGACAGATGAAAATTAGACCACAAAAAATCCAGTGCTTCACCAAGTCTTCTCTCTTTCTGCAGTTCTTCTCCAGTCATCCCAAAAAGAGAACAGTGAAGGTAGAAAAGTTTCAGACACAAAAATTATTACTTAGCCTATGGATTAGCTTCCAAACAGGGAAAAATAATGAAAGGTAAAGTGAGATAGGACTCTTCAAACTGAGAAAAGGCTGTAGAGAATTGGGAATGATGCAAAAAGGTCAGTAGGAATTATCAGTACTTGCACTCTTTTTAATTAAAGAAGATTAGACAACTAATCCAAATTTACTGATAGAAAAATAACAAAAAAAATTCTGTCCATTTTTCAGTGGATAGATTAAAAACTCAAAATCTCTGTTTCAAGTGGTAGCAAATTCTAAAGCATACAAGGTGTTTATGAAAAGGAACTTGACAGTACATATTCAGTAGACTGAGGATATTATACACCACAGAGAGTCTCAGTTGCAATAAAACGGGCTGACAGGAAAATAAATGTTAAATAGACCCTGTATTAACAGGTTGAAGCATTATGGGGGTGTATACATGAAAAATTGAGGTGGGTAAAGGAACTGGATACTGAAGCAGCAAGTATCTCCTTGAAGTATTTCTTATAATTAAAAAGCCAGGCAACATTGCTATACCCTATTCTTTATTATAAACCTTTATTATTAGCAAGTTAGTGAAAGACTTCTTGGTCTCAGGAAATATTACTGCTCTAAAAATAAGAGTATGAACTTACATGCATAATTTGCAATCTCAGGTTTGGCATGAGAAATCTTGCTTAACAAGGATGACTTTCCCGCATTTGGAAACCTAGAAGGAAAGTCAGGATTTATACACTGACCTATGTGATTCCTGTATATTTATTTCCAAACATATTCTTCAAATTCAATGCTATCAACTCATTTTTGCACTCATCTACTCAGACTAGTTTTTTTTTACAAAATGAACAACCCCCAGATAATTATGATTTATTTTTTGACATCAAATCTGAATAATTTTTCTAAATCCAACAATACTTCCTAAGTATGCAGGCAGGAGAGTTACGTAAATACATGTGTAATAGATTTACGAGAAATCTTTCAAAGTCACTCAGACAGAAATACAGCATTACCATCCAGGTATACTTGAATTCAGTCTTCATGTGCTATAGCTAATTTTGTAAATTATGCTTGCATTCTAAAAAGCTGTCATGCTAATTTATCTTACCAGCTGGATTTACAGTCTCTTAGCATACACATCATGGTTTATGAAAGTCTACAATTTAAGTACCAGTGGTACCTAAGCTAGAGTTTAGCTAACATAGCAGAGCAAATGTAAACTGAGAGAGAGTGAGACTGTGTATAGACACACATGTGCACAGTTGATGTGTGGTTTTAGGGCAGCAAAGTTGTATGATGGATCCTGAAATTAGTGCTAACCTGTTTTGTTACGAAGAAAACCTAAAAGAACACCAGGGAAGCCCCAGGAGCTGGTCTGTGCACACCTGACTGTTGTAACATTTTCCATTTACAAGGGATAGCTATACCTGCATACTACAATAAAAGTGTTCCTTAAGGGGTACACCAGCTTTTACAAAAACTTCTTCACAGAATACGTCTACCCACTGAAATGGAAACCTAAGTTAAGACTGAAATTGTAGCACCCACTTCCCATTTGTTTTAAAGATTAACCTGAGCTGTAAAAGTCACAATAGCCTTGATCCATGTAAAACCTGAAGTCAATCCTGACATCCAAGGATAGACTACAGTCCTTACTCTTGGCACATACTCCATCCAGAAAGTCCACACAAGATTTGTGTTCCAGTCAAATTCACAAATATTCATCACAGCATGATCAAAGAAAACTCTGGACAGGCAACTCAACACAGCCACAAAATACAAAGGAGGTGTCCCACAGAAAACCAAATACTGTCCACTTGAATATGTGCAGAACCATGGCCTGTTAACAAGGCTGGTACTACATTACAGGCCTTTATAATGGGGCTGTACACAAATCTTTCTTAAAAAATAAAAAGCCACCTAATGACTCTTGTTATAATAGGGAAACTATTGAATGTTGTTTTAATACACTCTGATGTTGAAAGGTGCCTTAAAGACATTCCAGAGGGTTGCTCTGGTCATATCCTCGAGTGAGCACTTTGTTTCCACTGAGGTACAAAATGTTCTTTGAAGTTTAAATTGCAACCTAGACTAACACATCACAACCTGTACCCAAACCTGATGGGCCTTTCTCAAGTCTACATAGTTTTTTTACCTGATCTAATAGCAAACCACTCACAAAAAAGGTAAAAATAGCAAACACAAAGAGATCAAAGTACAACCACAAAACACTGGAGGCTGATTCATACTCTCAATAGGAAAATTATATGCTTCTCTAATTGACTGATAATGATTTTTGTATCCATTTTGAAGGCAAACTGTCAGCTAAAATACAAGATTAAAGAAGCATCATCATAAAACTCCTGTACTTGCACACTGACCAAAACAAGAAAAAAATTCTGTCATGTAATTACTGAAGACCAATTGAAAACTATGTAAATTTAGAGAAATTTTACACTAACAAAATTATTTCTAATAACAGAAATGAAAAATATAGCTAGAAAATCATGCTGTCTTCAAGTTTCCATTCTTTATTGGTATATACCAACTAGACTATTTCCGCTTCAAACTCATCATCATTTCATGTTTCCTATGCTTTTTATTAATAAGGACCACAGGCCTGATTTATGTTAGCAGAGGCTGAATAGAACAATAGTTGTACTACACTACAAGTGTAGGTTCTTGAAAGCTTTCTCCAAATAAACATATTTATCTGCATTGTTATAAAACAGCAACATTGATATGTAAGTCCTACTGTTCTAGTTTGTAATTACTTCCTTCCAACGTTCCAAGCTGTTTTTTTGGGAGAGTAGGAAACACAGCCTCTGGAATTGCTACTGAAGGGATCCACTTGTGCCAGTGCCATGAAGTTAAACATGCAATATGCAGAGTTTTGGCTCTGTTTTGTACCTCCTATTTACTTCACAAATATTGGGCTAATAATATTGTGGCAATCACTGCAATTGCTAAATACAGTTATATTACTAATTATGTATTATCCTGATTCATTAAGCCCTCCACTCATCAAAACATAACAAACACTTTCAAAATGTTAAAATTAATTTTAATACCTTTAAACTCAATCTGATTTTTTCAAACTGCAAATAACTTACGTGACAATGCAAATGTACCATTAACACTTATCCTCCAAACTCTCAAATTTCTCTGAAATTGAATTTGAAATGTACTACTTTGTTTTCTATTATCAGTTTTCAAACTACAGTACTTACCCAACTAAGCCAACATCTGCTATAAGTTTCAAATCAAGATGAACAGTTCGCCTCTGACCTTTGCAAGGCAGAAAGTTTGTAGCCAAAGAGCCTCCAAGTCCTCCACGAGCTGCCAAGAATCTCTCTCCTGCTGCATTAAGCTCTCCTGAAAATAAATTTGTTAGTGAACAAACACAATCCCCTGCAGTAGTTCAGTTGTGATTTTCCATTTAAATGTCTCCAGGTATGAGACAATTTTCTGTATGCTTCCTTGCAAGAACTGTGCCCTCAACATCATGGTGATTTTCCTTGTTTTGGAAACAAATAAAAGCCATCACATCCCAGTATTGTTCTCTGTCATACAGTCAGTCACCTTAGGAAAAGTGCTGGCAGGCAAAGTATGGCCAAGATGGAGGTTCTGAAGCGTCTAATATTTGAATTCAAGAATGCAAGGAAAAATATGCATTGACAGAGATGTGGCTCCCTTCAGATTTTCCATATTTTTTCCATTAAGATGCAGGCTATGATATCTCCCTTAGGCTCAGAATAATTAAAACAACAAAAAAAGCATGACATTTTGATATCTTTAGCCACTGATATGCCTACATCATAAACAAATCTTGCAATACATCTAATTTAGTTAAACATCCAAACTAGGGCAATTTGTGAATTTAGTTTTAATTCTGAACAGTCTGAAAAGAAAAACTCTTGACAAACCGCAAAGGAAGCACTGAGAGCTATCCCAAGAGCACTGTACTGAATGAGATCTTCCTGGTGAGTAAAAAACAAATATGTATTTTAAATAATATAAAATGTTGACATTCAGCAAGGATCTTTGTCTTCTAAGCATTTTCATAATTCAGTAAAGATGTAGGGACACTTGGGTTTATGAAGAAATAATTTATGTGAGGTCATGAATGGTTCTGTGGAGGATCAGTATGGCTTCTGGCCTTTAACGCTTGTTTCCAATGGCAAAGGACTTGTATGTAGTGGTACAAACCAACTACTGCTAATTTATGGAAGGAGTCCCTGCTTTTCCAACAGTTTTTACAGTGTATTTGTCAACTCTTTGGCCAAACGAAGAAAAACACGCACATATTTTGGAAAACGTGTAACCTTAAAACATCGTAGTATTAGAAATCCACTAGATGTTATCAATAAATGTGACAAACATTAGGTACCTTAAAATAAAGCAACTGTTCTTACCAATCTGCTTGCCATCATCATCAAGAACTGAAATTCCCAAAGGCACATGAACTTCACAATCTTTTCCTTTTTCACCTTTTAGAGCTTTAACACTGGGAGAAATGAAACCAAGCTTAGTAACTTAAGCTGACATTTTTCTTTCTGGAAAAGTTGTAAATAACAACTTTCATTAAACAGACTCTTACCTGCTGTTGGCTCCCGTTCCGGCTACAAATCGCTTCTGGGGATATTTCTGCCTAATGCTTTTTAAAGTAGTCCTTTCCCGGGCGACGAACCAGACATCACCACCTCTTCCTCCTTCCCCTCCCAGATTAGGATAACCCATTCCACCAGTTCCTCCTCTCACATAGACCCGCAAATCGTCTATGAAGTTGCTGTACTAAAAAACCAAAAGTTTCAACATCAGTTAATTATGTTCTGTTTATATTTCGCTTCATAGAAACGTGTGTCAAACCGCTTGGATAGCTCTTTGATGGCAATAGATGAAAGTTCAGAAAGCAGAGCGTGAAACTCCAGTATAGTTTTTAATCAGTGTTTGGCATGACTTCCCCGGCAGCGACACCTCACGGCGCGCAGGCCGCGGGCAGCGGGCCGGGCCGGGCCGGGCGAACGGAGACCCGCGTGTGCCGCCCCC
>VWZT01004349.1:662353-693145 GCA_013397055.1 Pachycephala philippinensis | reverse complement strand
GGGGTGGGCTCGCTGCCCGCCACAGCCGGTCTCGGGCGGCAGTGATGCTGACATCTCCAGAGTCAGAAAGAATTAACAGATCGCCCAGACAGTTAACAGAGGATGAGAAGGGGGCTCTGAAACAGGGAAAAATACTGCCTTACCAGTGAAACAGATCTCATAACCTTAAATGGCAGGGACCCTGAGTAAAGGACCACCTGGGCTTTTATCGCACATTCCTGTTGAGTCGTCTCCTGCTATGTCACTGGCTATCTCTTGTCACCTGCTGTGTCTCTTGTCCCTTGGCTGGTGCCACATGTCCCCATACCCTTTGTAATGCAAGGGATTGGTGCCAGTTCACAGCCTTTAGAATCTGGCAGTGGGAGGTTGCGACCACCAGCTCATGGACCACCAGCTCGAAAGGAGAGAAGACTGAGCATATGGACTAATTAGTATAGGAAAGAAAATAATAATTTAAGCAGCTGAAGACAGGATACTAATTAATACCTGGATAACTTGTAGACAATGAACTGTGACTTCTGCATTTGCTAAAATGTATATATAATGTAAAGTTTTGAGAATTGGTGGGCTTGATTTGTGAAAAACTTTCACCTCGCATCCTGAGCAGAAAAAACTATGTCTCCTTTCTAAATCTGGCTTTGTCTGTGTTCAGAGAGTCCCTAAACTGGCAGCAACAGGAGTGCCTGAGGAGAGAGCACAGCCCCAAGTGCTGGAGTGGACAGGTTTTGGTTAACAGCAGCGATCTCCAGCAGCATGTTCTCCTTGGAAGCTGTGTGCTGGCTCGAGACAGCATCTGCTGTTGGCTGTCCCCATGCAGCTGAACCATTTAAAACCTGTTGGTCATATTGCTGGTGTGCTCTCCCTCAAGAAATTGCGACCTGACCTTTAAATGATGGTGATTTTCAGGATAAATATGACAGTTAAAAATATATGGCTTTAATAAGACTTAAAGTGCTTTGCATTTTTTTAAAGGGTCATGAATAAGAGATTATTTTGTAAATTGTGACATCGGTAAGGTCTGAAGAGTAAAATTGACGAAAAAAATCATAGAGTCATAGAATTCTTTGGATTAGAAAGGACCTTAAAGATCATCCAGTTCCAATCCCCCTGTCATGGGCAGGGACACCTTCCACTAGACCAGGTTGCTCCAAAGCCCTGGCCAACCTGGCCTTGAACACTTCCATGGATGGGGCATCCACAGCTTCTCTGGGCATCCTGTGCCAGTGCCTCACCAACTTCACAACAAAGAACATTTTCTGCGTATCTAACCTAAATATTCCCTCTTTTGGTTTGAACCTATTGCCCCTTGTACTGTCATTACAGTTCCCAATAAGTCCCTCTCCCGCTCCCCTGTACGGCCACTCCACATACTGGAAGGTTACTATGAAATGTCCACACAATCTTCTCTTCTTCAGACCAAACAGTCCAAATGTTCTTGGCCTGTCTTCAGAGGGGAGGTGCTCCAGTCCCCTTAGAAATTTCATGGCCTCCTCTGGGCTTGCTTCAACAGTTCAGTGTCCTTCTTGTGTTGGGGGCACCAGAACTCTACACAATGTTTCATGTGGGGCCTCACAAGAGCAGAACAGAGGAGAAAAATCACCCCCAAGTTCTTTCACAAGCCTCTATTTTGTAGATAAATATTTCTTAAATAATATGAGCACAGGGTTTTATTGTTGTTGTTTTTTTTTTTTTTTTTTGGTGTTTTTTTTAAAGCACTAATCCTCATCAAAAAAGTAAATATTTTTGTGTTCCTTCTTACAACTTTTCCACAAGGTGTTACATTCTCTATTGCACCTGTTAGCTGCCAAGGAGAATCATTACCATTTTCAGTAATTTAATACAAAAAATAACTTGAACAATGTATTTGATCTGTTACATAATAAAATAATTTTTAAAAAGTTTAGAAAACAATGGTATGCCTTATACATTCTAAATGGCCCAGCAGAACATTTAAGTTCACGTGAACGGCAGGACAGAAATTATTACCATGGTGAAAAATTCAGAACTCCCGTGTTGTACTTTCAGATCACGGGGACCCCATCTGCAGTCCTGAAACAAGAAATATATAAAATGTATTTAACTGAGGGCTTGTAGGCTGAGACTCCTCTTCTATACTTGGCAGTGACAGGTGTCTCCAGAGGTCAAACCACATCATGAATGTGTGATCCTCATCTCTCTCTTTACGTCTTTGAAGTTAGGTGAGCTGATCTTGGACTGTAATTGCTTATCTTTGAAAAGAAGAAAAGTGACCTGGCCAACCACAGACCCTGAAACCTGGTCTCAATCTCACTGCAAAGCTTTGGAAAAACTCAAATTTTCTGTATTAATTCCCAAAAACATTTGATATGGTATCACCTGGGAAGGAATGAGCTTACTGGGGTTAGGAGAGAAAATAAAAAATGAGATAGCCACAAATAAGGTTGAAAAGAAAGATGTCAGGCTTAAAGGCTTTGTTTTAGGATGGGCTTATTTGATATTTTTTGTAGTAGTCTTGATAAAATCAGTAAGAGCATGCTCATGAAATTTGGAATTCTACTTTGGAATCACCATAAGTAGAGAAATGTGCTGCTTTTGGCTGGGATAGAGTTAATTTTTTTTCACAGTGACTAGAATGGGGCTGTGGTTTGGATTTGTGCTGAGAAGAGTGTTGATAATGCAGGGAATTTTTTAGTTATTGCTGAGCAAGGCTTGCACGGAGCCAAGACCTTTTCTGCTCCTCACCTGACTCCATCAGTGAGTGGGCTGGGAGTTCATGGGAAACTGGGAGGGGACACAACCAGGACAGCTGTCCCCAACTGACCAAAGGACATCCCATACTATGTGACATCATGATCAGTAATAAAAGCCAAGGAAAGAAGAAGGAAGGGAGGACAGTTTGAAGTCATGGTGTTTGTCTTCCCAAGGCACTGTTACGTGTGACGGGACCCTGCTTTTCTGGAGATGGCTGGACCCCGGCCTGCCCATGGGAAGTTGTGAATGAATTCCTTGTTTTGCTTTGTTTGCTGCATGGCTTTTGCTTTCCCTATTAAACTATATTTATTTCAACCCACAAGTTTTCTCACTTTTACACTTACAGTTCTTTCCCCCATGCTGCCCGTGAGGGAGTGAGGGAGCGGCTGCATGGTGCTTAGTTGCTGGCTGGGATTAAACCACCACAAGGAAGTGGTTTAAGCCAAGGAGATGGATTTCATTTAAAGTAGGGAGGTATTAATGTCACTGTATAAGGCCCTGGTAAAATCTCATATGGGGTACTGTGAAAACATCTAATCAATTGTTCTATAGCTGAGCTAAGGCTGAACTAAAGGAGGGCTAGAGGGAAGCTAGGTGCATCATCAGAGACCTTGAGAGCCTTTCATTAGAACAGATCTTAGGATGGCTCAGCTTGTTTACTGCAGTAAAACAAAACCAGAGAGGAGAGAAGTGCTGTCTATAAATATATCAGGAAAGTAAACATGAAGGACGAAAACCATTTAATTGAAGGGGAAAGACACAAGAACAAACAGATATGTACTATTCAGTAATAAACATATCAGGAAATCAGAATAATGTTTCTAGTCGTTACTGCAATTGAATAATGAACCTGCTTTTCCATGGAATTAGTGGGAACAAATATATTTCTGTTTTTAATATGGCACTTGATAAATGTATGAGGTGATTGTACAACAGAGCTTTTTTGTAGTGGCAGGGAACTAGGCCCTGTCATTCAGGAGGAATGTTCTGTGTTACCATGCCAATTCATAGTACAAACAGCAGAACATTTTGTCCAGAATTATGATTAATAATATGGGAAGGACCTGTCAGTTTTCTCTGAATAGTAGGCAAGGTTCAGAAGTCCTTACAAATGCAAAAGTTAGACTGTTACTGTGACTTCAGTAAAGCATATGATGTCAGCATTCTGTAGTAAAGAATAGAACGAAGGAAATAAACAAAAGCTTTTAAGTGAGATGAAAAAAGTGCAGGTAAGTTGCAGATAGTTCTTCAAGGATCAAGTCCCAGGACCAGAGCTCTCCTTGGATACCAATACAAGTATATATCAACTTACACCCTGTTTTTGTGCCATGTTCTGCTTTTGTGGTACACAGTGTTTGAATTTAGTCATTACGACTGTTAAGAGCAGCCTGGTCTGAAGCTGGTCCACTTAGCAGAGCCTTAAATTCGGTGTGCTGCACTTCCTTAACATGCAGTGGGAGATTAATGGGTGAATGTGTAGAGTGGCTCAGAGATGCCAGCAGAGCTACTAACCAGTGTTAATTCATGTAATCAATCCACAACTTTACCTCAAAAAACAAAAATAAACTGGTCTCCTATATGTTATGAGTTGAAGGTGTTAAATTTATTGACATAACACTAGATTTGTTTCAACAGAGAGCAAGCTTATGCCAACAAGCTCATGCCAGCAGGGAATTAAGTAACATTTCATTTGAAATGTGGCATTGTGCATTTTCTGGAACCTTTTATAACATTAAGTGGCTCATCACACATACATGAGGCTAAGAATTACTGAAACAGAATCATTTAACACTCTGAAGTTTGAGGATATTTAGATGTTTCATTGTACAAATACCTTACTTCAAAAATGTATCTAGTCCCCTGAAGAGACTCTGCCGGGGCAAGACTGATTCCATCACCTTTCTCTCCTGTTTGCATTGGGTGTGTCATACTTGATCTTCAGCATCAGGGTTGTGAGCACTTCAGTGTTCAAGGCTGATGGCAGAACATCACTCTGTCATTTCTTTACTTCAGAAGGTGCTAATCAGTGATGCAGAGAGTGAGTCAATTCTTTATCCTCAGTGAATCAATCCTATTTATGTACAAGTGTGCCTATGTCACAGAGACATCTATAATTCGGTCACAAAAGGCTGGTAGCATTTTAAAGGTTCCCAAACTGATTTATACATAGCCAATGCATATTCTGAGTTCCATGACAAATAATGCTTCAGTACCTGCTCTTTCATTCTTACTGTGTACTTCACGTATTTGTATGTGATTGCTTGAAAATCACAAGGGTACAGCTACCTCAAATCACAGTTTTACCTCTCTGTTTCTTTTCTCTCATGATATAAATTACTAAGTAGTGTACTGCCATCAACTCTAACAAGAAGAAGACATAAAATCTCTTCCCCCAACAATTTTAAAACTTCCACCAGCAGTTTTTTGAAATTTGTGCTATATATGCTGTTTTTCTCAGTCTAGAAAAGAACTAAATTTGATGGAAATATGTAGAAATTAAGCTGAAATACTTTAGAAGCACAGCTTTATTTAGAGTTGAAATAATTAAAAAACGAAAGTCAGTTTTCCTTTCCTTGCCTTTCTGAATATGCACACAGCTGGTAAGTTGGCATAATGATCTTTCTAATTGAAAGATAACTACACCAACATACCCAAGGTCCAAATATTGTAAAATATTTATGTATTAATTTTACAATTTTCTGGAAAAAGATAAAGAGATTTAACCAATACCAAGGATACACTCTTCAGTACAACAAAGTCCCATTAGATGAAGGCACCTCAGCTGCAATAATAGAAGGAATAAGTGGAAGTACAACAGTTTAAAACACATGCTATAGAAAGATAGCAATATTGGAAGAATTTTGAGGGAAACATTTTATTTTACCCAGATTCGACTATGAACTAAAAAATTAAAAATCATTTTTACTATGAGCCATATGAGCCATCTCATAAAACTCAGTGTCAAGCAGCTGTGCTGGAGTCTTTGGGTTTACATATAGCACAAGCTGCAGCTTTGGAATTCTGTTGGAAGCCCTGCAGAATTAAGAGAACAACACAATTTTTCTCTAAATCCCATTTATATTTAGCTACTAGCTCAAAAATAAAACCTTTCCAAAGTACATGGATAGGTTCTCTGCTTTAAGAATTTTCCCCTTCAGCCCAAGTTTTATGTAGCTTTCAGGTATGTTAGATTTTACAAAGGAGGTCACAGATTGATTTTTCTTGACTTTCCTTGACCTCTCTTGTTCTCAAATAGAAATTTTAATAACTATCTTACTTAATAAACATGATCAGTGTCTGTCTTCATGATGCTTCCCTCCTACAAACCTCATTCAGAACTCCCATGTTGTACTTTCAGACCACAGGGACCCCATGTAACATTTCACAGGATTATTAGTTGCCAATAATTTTGATCTCTGCAAACTTGAATTCATGGGTTCGTCCTTGTTCCAGGTGGCATTCTCCCAGAGGTGATGATCCCTCAGTGCATGACTGACAAAGTGCATAACATCAGAAAGGAAAATATAGAAGTCAGCCTTCAGAACCAGTTTCACTTGGAGAGGTGATTTTTTAGATATTATCAATGAATTTTCACGTAGATTCCTAAGAGAACATTGTTGACAAGGTGGCATTTTAAAAAGAGGTATTTTTATTTGAAAGGATTTTACCAACAAAAATCTATATCTCAGCATTTTGATTTCTATAGTTGTGTTCTGCGAATACCTTGGTTTAAGACTAAAAATGGTGGATGTAACTAGAAAAAGGAAAAGCAAGAGGAGACTGATAAAAATAAATCTGTAGGATGAAGAAATATGATCAAAGTCTGCCTTCAGTGGCTGTAGGAGTAGAAGGAACTCCCTATGTTTGCACCAGTATCCTGTGCTACTACACCTAGATGTTTCGAGTGGGAATGAAATGAGAAAGGATTGATGCCACAACCAAGAAGCTGTGCTACTACCCACCTCTTTATATGCCTTTAAATGCCTTTGAAATTTTGGCAGTTTCACTGTGAGATTGACAACACTAATAAATTTGATAGTGCATAAAGCAAACAAAAAGGGAAAATTTTCTTAACTTGAAAACTTACAGAGTGCTATTTTTTAGCAGTGATACGAAGGCGCTCGCTTAAAGGTAGGCTCCTTGTGAAGTCTTCCTAATGCTTTAATCTCTTTGTTATGGACACTGCCTTAGAATTTCAAGGAATAATTACATCTAATAGAGCTTTAGCTCCTTGCAATGATACAATGAGTTCAGAGATAAGCTAACTATATTCCAGTCTTCCAGATATTTTCTTCTATTTGGTTGTGTAGGTTCAAACAAGATTTTTGATAGCAAGATTTCGAAACAGTGTTGACATAGCTTAGCTAGAAAGGCTTCCAGAAGATACCTAATTATTGTGAACACTGTTATTTCAGAGCAGATTTGTATTTGTACTTAAGTCTATTGGTTTTTAGACAGAAATTACTATATTTCTACTTGAAAGAACTGACTGTTCCTGTCATGTTGAACTCCACCAAAGCATGTTGTGAAACCCTAACATACCCAATTGTACCACATATTTGTTCTTTTTCATTACTTTGAACATTGTCCCTGCATGTTCTTGTGGGCAAACAGGAACATGGATGGAAACCTGGGTTTATGAAATGGGAGTTTATCAAATGAGAGTGTTCATGTTCGTGATTAGGAGAATGATTTGCTGTCCCTTGTGTTTTCCTCCCTCTGACAGCCCTCTGTCCCTCCTCTCCCCGAGGAGCTGAGACACCCCCCGCCCCGAAGGCAGTCTCTCCAGGTGAGGCCCCAGCCCAGCCTGGGCTGACACTGGGTGCTGCTGCAGAAAGAGGTGGGGCTACCACAGCCACAGCTCCCTCCACCCTTCCACCGACCTGAGTTCAGCTGCTGCTGCTGCTGCTTTGCCAGTGGCAGAGTCGTCCCTGTGCACTGTAACCTCGGAGCATCCAGCAGCTGCCAGGTGCTTGCAGCCCTCTCATGAATGTCTTTCTTTTTATCCAAGTGGCTGACTTCTGTTTTACAAGGCTACTCTTTTCCATCTCCTTGCTTAAATACTGTAAGTACAACTTCTGCTGTGGCTCTTTAGTTACTGCCTTTGTGAAATTCATCTCTCTTGTACTGAATAGTGGGAGTTACTTGTTCAAAGTCTCTGAGGTTTGTTGTGGTCTCTGCTCCTGTTTGTGGTGTTCAAATGGACCTTTAGCATTTCAGTTTTTAGCTGGATTAAAACATGAAACCAAAACGACTCAAAATGTTGGTGGTTTCCTGGCTGCTGTTTTCCTACTTTGTAGTAAATTGCCAGTGTGTCCTTCCTCTGAATGCTGGTGCCTAGTGAAGTGCAAGTGAGAAGAGAAGCATTTCCATCCCTACTTGTTTGCTGGAACCAGTTTTCTAAGAACCCAAAGAGGGAAACTAATGCATGTTGATAATCTCTCAGGATGCTGGGACAGGTAATCCTGCTGCCTGCTTAAATGTAGCTGGCCCGGGTTTTAGGAAGGAGCTAGGTTGGAGGGTATCTGTCTGGCTCAGTTCCTTGGGTTCTGAAGCTGAAATAAAGGAATACATGACTAAAGACCTCAAGTGGCTGTAGCAGTGTGAGTACACATTCAAACTAAAAATCATCCCAGGACCCTGAGGCTGCAGCAAAAAGGCCTATTTAAAGCTGTCTTGGTTCCTGACCCAGTTTGGTGTCACTGTGAACTCCATGGTGTCCCCCCAATTCTGTATTCTTACAGACATTCCACATAAATGTTGTTATTATCTATGGATTATTCTCTCTTTAATTGTATCCTAGGAGTTGCAGAAAGGACATCAGTGTGTTAGCACTTTGAAGACATCACAGAGTAACTTTTCATATTGACAGTGCCCAGAGGTATTTTGAATGGAAGATCACACTTGCAATTCTGGCCAGATTTCCAGAAAAATTTGCACAGCTGCCCAAAATGTTGCTTTTTTTCTGTACAAAACCTCACATCATTTTTGCAATTGTATTTTACACTCTGAATTGGAAACTGTGGGAATAAGTATGGCACCAACTACTTGAAATGGAATTGATTTAGGATACCAAAATAAGGGGCATTGTCTGAGAGTTTTGACTGTCTTTTTCTTCAGACTTCTTCCTATGTTTGTCTTTTTTGTTTGTTTGATTGGTTTCGTCTTTATGTTTATTCTCCTGTTCCACTGCACTTTATCTTGATAGGACGGACTGATAAAAAAAATTATCAGGTGTTTTAGTACTGTTCTGTGTAAACTTGATTCAAGGATGTGGAATACACATCATAAGAAGACTGCATTTTTCCCGGGGGGAATCTGTGTATAGTAAAGACTACATATTCTGCAGCATTTGAAGTTCTCATTTATGCCTCCTGTCTTACTGCTCTTTCCATGTCCAATTCTCTAGATAGTTTCTGTGTTTTGCATATATACTAGAAATAATAATGCCAAATAATGCCAAAATCTTATTTAATTTTCTAATATAAGCCAGAAAGGAATTTGCCCTCTTCCAGTCTTGCAACAGCTACTGAATGAGTTCATAACATGCCTACACTCACCCAATACAGTGCATGGTCTGGTTTACCATTCCTTCATTACCATCTTTCTGAGTCGGACTTTCCATGAAAGACGGGCTGTTTATAACTGTTACTTGTTTGCAGAAATTTAAACAGCATTTGACTAGGACTCTTTAAGCATCTGCTATTAACCTGATTTTACTGACAATCCAAGCACAGGAGTTTAAGGGAAGAAGTCTTGGTCTCAAGGAGCAGTTTGAACATAGGCTATGGTCACTTCAAACTTTTTGCTTCAGGTTTCCATGTTCTAAATGGCATTAACAATTTCTAGGTGCAAATCTAGCTTCCAGCATTAGGGTTCATTGGTATTTATTCCATGGTTTGAAAAAAAAAAAAGTATTTTTCTGAATATGTGTATTAATCATCTCTTGGGGTACCCATGACAGTTATGTGACAATAAACTATGTAACAGCAGAATCACTGTGATTTTATACACTTCTTTTCAGGTATCTTCTTGAAGTATGAAATTGGTATGGAAACGATGGTGGTATCTTCAGCTGGGCTGTATATTGATAGTGAATTTGGTTTCTGCCAATCTAGAGCATCAAATAGAAACTCCTCCAAGCCTGCGTGAGATTGACCATCAGTGCTGGGAGGCATCATCCCATGGGCTGGTGGAAATGAAGAAACTCAAGGTAGCAGATACAGTCATTGCTCTCTGGGACTTCATGATGTTCCTAAAGGAATCCCCTAAGCCCAAGCACAATGAACTCTTCAACGACTTAGCCCAGAACTTCTGGGATATGTATGTAGACTGTGTGCTCTCAAGATCCCATGGAATGGGCAGAAGACAATTAACATCTCCCAAATATTCTTCCACACACTCACACAGAACTTCAGAAGGTAACTATAGGATATGGTACTAACATTAAACTGAACCAATGCTCCATCCTCATGCTTGATTGTTTGGACAACTCAATATACTAATTTACAATTTTCTGTCTCTACTTGTCAAACCTGTTTGCATCTTTCAATGGTAGCTACTTTCACAATACACGAGTCACAAGTTGTTAGGGTACTACATTTCAATATTTAACAAGGAGTAAAAAATGCTGGGTATGCATGGGGGAGTGTGTGGAAATGGATGCTGCATTCTCTGTTTATCACTGTGTGCATATAAATGACAATGCATTAATAAAGTAATTACAATACTAAAAGTTTCCTGGTATTAGGAGTTCAGTCTCAGCTTTGAGGAGTCATCGCTCTGTAGAAAGGAAGCTCAAAGCCCTGACAGTTTGAGCCCTATTCTTCCTACTAAAACTACTGACATAGAATGTGATGTCATGGTCACTGTGAATCACTAAACAGTGACAGATTCAGGTCATTATGATCTGGGATGAGTCTAAACTGAGATCATGTAGGTGACTTTACATCTTACTAATCAGTCCTAGATGTGTTGTCCCCCTTCCTCCTCAGCAATAGACATTTCTCTGATGTACCCTGTCAGAGGATTCCGGTTCTTGGAATGAAATGAAGATTTTTTTAATCATAGCATTTCTAACATATTGCTTGGACAATAACTACCTTTGTTTTATAATCTTGCAGGGTCTGCTTTCACCAATCCATTTTAGGCCAGAAGGGGAGAAAATGAAGATACTTAAGGCAACATCAAAATGAAGGAGCACAAAATCACAATATATATTGTAGATGCTTGGACAAATCCTTCAGCACGGTTCACATTTTTTTCTTTTCTTTTTGTATAAAGTACTTAATCACTCCTAAACTGATAAGTACATGAACCCTCACACTGTCACTTTTGATTTCCTGTCTTGCAGCCTACCAAGCTTGCCATTCCTCACATGTGTGAATGCTTTTGTGTTTTGAGTCAACACCTTTGTTCTCCCACGTAAACTTTAAAGTCTGGATGTGTCATATTTTTGTAGAACCTTGTCTTTTCCAATGAGTCTCTTTTTAAAAGTTAATTTTGATGGAAACCCAATATATTTTTATAAATCATGCAACAGAGAAAATGTAAACAAATGTATTTTATACGTTGTCTTGCACATGCTATTAACTTTAAGAATTGCAAAAAAAAAAAAAAAAAAAAGAGGTGGGACATTAAGCTAAAGGGGAGGATTATGCTCATTGTAATGTCCTGTGAAGTATAAACTTTGTATTTTATCATTGCTTAGTCTATGGATTAATTAAAGTATTTTTCTAAGCAGCAAGGTCTGAATAGCAGAGGTTTTCTTGTCTATTAACATGTTATTTGAAAAGCCACTACTACGTGACATGTAGAACAGTGCTTTACACAAGACTGCAAATAAGGTGATGGAGTCCATCCCTGTCATTGCAGGCAGCATCGCAGCTGAGATGGGACCCATGCACCAAGTGGTTCAAAAGAGGGACAGACTGACTCGGCTACTGCTCTCAGTATAAGCCATTGAGCATGGATAATATAATTCAGGGAGATTAACTGCCTACTTAATCCAATTCTTCTGAGTGTAAAAAGCCTGAGAAATACTGACTGTTCTCTGCTTTACTCCTTGGGCAATGCAACTCGTTCAGTCCCTGTTGTATTTTAGCCTTTTACGAGATTCCAGGTGGTTTTAATTATTTTAGGAAATAGTACTTATGCTCTAACAGCATACAAACCTTCATAAGTAACAAGAAATCCATCCCACATAATGCCTAGCTCATATATGGTTTTTAAAATATCCAACAAGTCTAACAGATTTGTAAATGTTCATTTGGGTAAACACAATACTGAACTGCATCTCCTATATATCTCCTACAGTATTCTGGAGGGGGTACAAAAGTAGTGAGAGATTTTTCTGACCCATGAACATCACTTTAAGTTCCTGATAGAAATAATATTTTTGAGCAAATGGAGTTACTACACACCCAAACACAACAACTTCAGGAATTGATACATTATGATGATCAGCAGTTTGAGAGCTATCGTCTAACCTGTCCCACCAATATCCAGTATGTAAAGCTGTGTACTGCATTGCATTTGTAACAAATGTTTTAACTGGCATAAATAACATAAACAAATACCCCTTGTTCACCTATATTGATCACCTACAGAAGTGTCAAAGTATAATAACATTTTAAAGGGGTTGTTTCCTCTATTAGTGGTCTTTTAATTGAATGCCAGAGCAAGGTATCCTATGCAGTTTTAAAAGCTTCATCCTTTTTCGGGCAGTAAGCCTTTGTTTTAATTAGTTTTCTATAGTATTACCATAATTGGCTGCAGAATGTTTGAACAATCAATTGCTATGGTCACCCTGCAGTGTCTGCCAAAGGGGCAGGTGATTGTGAACCCCAGGAACACAGCAGCAGCCACAGCAAAACAAATTCCAAGTGGACATGCCATAGTGTACATCTATGAGGGCTGTGGAAAGCCACAGCTGACTACTCCTGGGATGTCAACATGAGGGATTAACAGTGAATGGGATGATCTTTTCTTCCACCAGCACCCTCTCTGTTTCCACCCCTGGGTTACAGCAGGGACAGCAAGCCCAGTTTCTTGGGTGTTGTATGTTCCCCCACGCAACAGCCAAACTGTGGTCCATGGCTGTCTGGCAAAATCAAATGCTGTTTGTGCTGCTGTGAGCCTTGTGTTAGTACTGATTCATGAAGAATAAATATAAGTATTTGGGGTAATTCTGTCCTCTTCATTCACCAGTCTTTATTAATTAACATTAATGCTCAATTAACAAGAGCATCTGCATTTGCAGCTGCTCATTTGCAGTCAGGGTGTCTGTAGCAGAAACCATACAATTGAGGAAGAAATGCCATGGGGCTCACTTTGTGCCTGATTTAAAGTTTTTGTATAAGCAAAACTGATTTCCAGTTAAAATTTCTTTATCCATACCTTGGCTGCAGTGTATTGCAGTAGCCTTTGCTCAGAAATTGGTAGGACATTTAAGTTCTCTACATTTTTTTTTAATGGGTCTTTGCCTTGCTGCCAGTTGTAATGAGTCACCCACACATTCATGTATGTGCAAGCATGTAAAGAACCCTCAAAATGTCACAGTCTTTGGTCTCCTAGTAAAATATGTTTTGTTTGGTTTTAATTGTGAAAAGACAACACACCATACATTCTCCAAACCAGCAATAAAGCAGCAAGTCTGCTGCAGAGCTGTCAGAGAAATATAACCATAAAAAACTGAGCAAGACTTTACTTGACACAGAGTTCAGTTAGAGAATCTTTATATACCTTAGCTAACCTTTCTTGTAGGCAGGCAAGAAATACACATACACGCTAGTTTAATAAAACAAACTTTATATGGATAATTTTGGGAAAATGTATAATGAAACTAGATTATAGTTAAAAATTATCAGTCAGCAAATGGTCAGCGTAAAAAGTTAAACTAAATTAGCATAGCTCAATTTAATTTCTTTAGCTTTAAGTACTAGATTATTTTCCTACTCTACAATGTGATGACTCTCCTACTCAACAAGGGTTTAACAGATCTGCCCACAAGAAAATCCTTCTGATCTTTGGAAGACACATGTAGAAATTTTTCTAAACTTCAAATACCATTTTTCATATGTATGTTTTATCTTATTTTATTATTTTCTTAGAGTTTTTATAGAATTTAAGTAGTCAATTTTGAAACAAAACTATTTGCCTTTATTTTTAATGCCACCACTGCTCATATCTTGTTATAGGGACAAACATATTTTTACGACATGCTTATACACACACCTACCCCACCCCTCTTTCATGAAGTAAAAAAAGGGAGTTGGAATATGTTTAGCTTAAATTTATTTCCTTTTTTTTCAAGCTGGCAGTTAAAAAAGCCAAAGTTTGTGCTTTTCTCAAGATGTTGCTTACAGGCAAAAATGACAGACTAAGTGCCATTTTGTACGTCACAGCATAAAAGCTTGCAATGTCACAGAAATTTATGCCATAGCACTGGATAGCAACTGGTTTTAAAATGAAGAGCCCCAGGGAATCTTGCTCTATTGTAACATAGCAATTTCTGGCATGGCCCAAATTAAAACAGAAAATAGCTCAGAAATGGAGTCATCTGCAAAAAGGTCTGCTGCTCACCGGTTTGTGTCAGTATTCTAGAGGTGCTAGTGTGGAAGAAGATGAGTTCTTTTTGGAGACAATAGAAGTAATAGCCCAACAATTAATTTGATTAGTAAGATCAGTTAAAGAGCTCTGAGCAACCCAAATGGAGCAGGACATTCCAGCATGTCTCTCCAACTGGCTGGGAGAAACTGTTGGCACAAACAAGCTTCTTAGTGAGTGTTTAGATGAAAACTGAGATGTCAGGAGTCTTGATGCTAAAAGTGGCAATTCAAGAAACAAAATGGGCTTGGACAAAAACCATGTGGGTATGGTATCCAGGAAAATGAAGAATTGAATGTGTTTATGTGAAGATTTATCATCCTCCTTAATGAGATGCTTAAACTGCAATGTATGGAATGTGTCAGCAAGAGGTGGAAATGAAAATAGTGGACTGCTGACAGTGGGTATTAGCACACAAAGTTACTAGACTAACATAACATACCTTTGTACCATACTGTACAGGGGACTTTATTAATAAAATACCCCCACATTACATTAAGTAAGGAAAAATATAATTTTACTCTTATGATGTTCTAAGCAATTTATGAAATCATTAAAAACAGATTTTATCTTGTATCTACATATAGGTAACTACATACAAATATAGCATTCTTTGCAACAGCATTTATTCTACAGATACCGATTTTTTCTTGACTGAGTCCAATGTTTTATCTCTTCTGGTCTTTTTTAAGGCTCCTTTAAAAACAGAGGACTTTCTAGGAGCATGGTCTCTAACAGCCAGTGGCCCTCCACCACAGTGATGAGATGTACTTTGCACAGTTACTGAGCGACCAGGGCCAACCTGAAATACAAAATAAATACATTGCTTGATTTTCATGCTAGTGCTGCAAATGAGATGAGAGTTAAATCATGAACTGCCTTTTGAAAATATTTTTCAGTTGGTGAAGACACCTGCTGAGGTTTCTGAGGGCCACTAAAATTATCCTTTATCGTAAATTCACAGTTTGTTCCCATCAATCCAAAGGAAAGGAGAGAGTGTTTTTTCAGTGAGTACTTTTATGTGCTCTGCTTTTCTGTCTTCATGTCTGATCTTACGAATTGAAAAAAAGAAAATCAAGCCTTTATTCCAATAGAAGTTTGCTGTACAATGTTATTTGGATTTGCATAGAGTATCAGCCGCAGTTTGCAACCTCAGAATTTCACTATACATTATTACTTATTACTTCAAATAAAAAACAAGGAACAGGCCTTCTTTCTCTCAGAATGCAATTGCATAGAACTGCTGCTCCAGGAAATCTCCAAGACTGAAAGACACCTACCCTTGCCAGATTCATTACTATTCTTTATACTGAATAGGTTGGGGTCTTGGAATAAATATCCTTGAGTGACACCTGTGTCTTCTAATCATGACCTGCTAAAAAAAAATGCAACTCCTTGACTGCATGCGGTTCACATGTTTGATTACTTGACCTTGACTGGTTTGCAACAACCATCTTAGCTTAATCTTCATCTCTACCTGCTAAGGGTGTTTGGCAGAGAGGGGGGAAGAAGATTGTTGCATTAAAAAAATTTCCAGCCGTAATCTGTCATTTGTAATTCTCCTAAGCAATGTACCTGAGGAATTTTGTATGATGTTGTTGATGTATTTGTTTTCCCAATACACCTATTCTGCATAATGGACTAACCTTTTCCTTGTTTTTATCTACAGTTATTGAAATATTGACTGTAGAACCATGAAGGTATTTCCTTGTTAAATCCTCTCCCTCCAAGATATGAACATTCTTGGCTTGAGGTTCAAGCCTTTAAAATAAAATCTATTTATTATTATTTCTCTCCACTAACAATTTCCAGATTACTCACGTTTATATCAAAAATTTTCAGATACTTTCTGCAAAATATTGCTGTTTAACAGTCTCACTGTTCTTTTTGCAAGTACCTAAATCATTTTTCCAGCCTGCTTCATCTTGCACTCACAGATGCTTTCCTCCATATCTTTCTGAAGTTTAAGATAATGTGAGAAAAATCCTAGTCCAGCACTCTGAGACAATCCCCTTGCTTCCTATTAAGCTCCTTGTTTCTCCATCACATCAAACATGAACTTCCTCTTTTCTTTTTCAAGTTCCAGCCACCTTAGTTGTCATTATTGATTCATGCCAGGGAGCCCATGATAATAGAATCTCTTGCCCTCATACAAGTTTGAAAACAGCACCTCATGTTTATCCTTTTTCATTTTTCCTCACATATAGGAGTAACTTACAACAAGCAACAAGAAACTATCTCCCTAAAATCATCCTTGGCTGTGTTGCTTACACAGAAATAATCCACTTAGCTTGAAAACAGTTATTGGCTAGACTGACAATTCCCCCATGTCTTGTCAAAACTAAACATCTAAATATGCTGTTAGGTGTGAATTGGATCTTAACAAAGGCTTTTTATTTTCTCACACTTCAATTAACTGATAGAAATGAGAAAAAAGTGTTTTCTGTAGATGCAACAAGTGGCTTATCTGCAGACAGTCAGGGCCATGTTACTGATAAAGGACACCTCTATGGATGTATCAAAGATTGCACAGATGTATTCATCAATGAAAGGAGGAGGTCTTGACCTCAGCAAGGTTTTCATGAACAGCTGTCTCACAAGAGGTACACGTCACATAGCATGGGGACCATCTTGCCCACACTTTTTCAGAGTAATTTGCAGATCTGAATCTCATTCTGGCCAATTGCTTGTCTAAGGATATGCCAGAAGAAGAAGTGGTGGTTTGCAGAAGATACAGATTCTTTCTTACGTACTTGGACTTGTGAACATAAACATTATTAAAGAAAGTGTAAGCAGCAGCACATATACAGCCAGAATAAACCCCATTCCACTTACCTGTTAATGAAAATAAAACAGTGTCATTAAGGATTACTTACTGTTGTATGGAGATTTTTAATGTAAGTAGAATGGACTGGTCCATTTTGAGCCCTTGCTTTAGATACGGCAGTCTCTATTGACATTTTCTGAAGCCTTTTTGCTTTCTAAAGAGAGTCAGGAAAAAGGTAAAATTGTTTTAATCTGCATTAATTGTGTCATTTGCACTTGTTTGAAAATATACAAACAAAATGACAAAATAAATGAGGTTATAATTCTATTTGCCTTTAATTATATGTACCCTTCCCCTGGTTTTTGACTCTTTCTTGTACTGAGGACCCTTAAACAGAAGAAATGGACACGGCATTGCAAGGGTGGGAAGGGAATCCCTGCTTGCTGTGACCTGCGGGCTGTATTCTGTGCAATGCAGCCCTGGGTGCTGTGAGCCTCCGTGGCCACAAGAGCACACTGCTGCCTCACGATCAGCTTTCACCCCCCGCAGAGCGTACAGCCACCTCTCCAGGCAGACCCAGCTGTACTGAGGCGTCACAATTCAATCTCAGTACATCCCAGATGAACGACTTCACGGTTTTTTTCCCTGAACTTCATGAGCTTTTGGTCAGCCCATCTGTCCAGCTTCTGAATAGCAGCCCTACTCCTCAGCATATGGATTGCTTCCTCCAGCTCAGCGTCACAGAATTACAGAATCACAGAACGATTTGGGTTGGAAGAGACCTTTAAGTTTATCTAGTTCCAACTCCCATGCCATGGGCAGGGACACCAGACCAGGTTGCTCAGAGCCCCATCCAGCCTGGCCTTAAACACTTCCAGGGATGGGGCATCCACACCTTGAACTTGATGAGGATGGATACTGATCCAATATCCAAGTCACTAATGAAAATGTTAAATCAACACTGTATTATCAACCCTGTAATTAACTCTGAGGAATATCACTCAAAACTGACCACTAGTTAAATTTTAGTCACTGACCACTGTCCTTTAGAGCCAATTAGTCCAGCCAGTTTTTCACACAGCTTGTAGTCCACCTGTATGTAATCAAGTCCATCTATCCCCATTTTGACTACAAGAATGCTACACAGGACCATGCTGAAAACCTTGCCAAAGCCAAGGGAATAGGCATCTACCTTCCTCTTTCCCCAGGACAAATAATTTTATCACAGAAGGCAACTCCATTGGCAAGTAAATCCATGACAGTCTATACCAATCTCCTTCTCCCTCATGTGCCTAGAACTGCTTCCCAGGGACTCAGTTAAAACTAATGAGTTTCTAGCTCTTCAGATCCTTTTTCTGGCCCTTTTTCATTTCTAATTCTGGCATTCATCTTTCCATAGGCCAGGGAGGTGCTTGCATAGAAAGAAAATTGTTCTGCTTTGCAACTCCTTTGGGAAATGAAGAAAAATTAAATTTAGCTGCCAAAGTTTTTCTTTTAAGTCTAATTTCATTCATTTTCTGACTTAATCTGGTTGCCAAACCAGGACTCTAATATTTTTATATTCTTTTGGGAAAGCACAAATATTGCTAGAAGAAACTCCTTTCATCATAAAATATTTCCCATCTTGAAAGATGTTTGCTGTACTAAAAAAAGAGAATGAAGAATTAGAAAAAATAAAGTAAGAATGAACAGACTTGTAGTTTCAACAGTTTCATAAGAAATACACCTATAAACATCCACCCCTCAATTGCAAGTGACAATGTTGATCCCCAGTTTGCGATTGTAGTCAGAAGAATCAAAGATTGTATAATTTTTCCAATACATCTTATGGTTACTTCTGTATCTGTGTGAATATAAAATTTACTATCACTTCTACTTGAATATCTGCATAATTCATTAAGAAATGTGTTTGGAGCTTCACAATTATTATAACACATCATGAATGTAAATTTTTTGCTCCATCAGGTTTCTTACCTTCAATGCCTCGAAGTTTGATGTCCGCACCAAGAAATTTTCCCAAGTCTTTTCTATCAATTCTCTCTGTCTACGGGTAGCTTGGATCTGTAACATAAATGAGATTTACAGGATGCAACAGAATCCTATTCTCCCGATCTCTTCTGATTTCATTGCTTGTGATGTTTGAAAAGAATGTTCACCTATGCCCCTTTGGCTACCTTAGCTCATCCCTCTCACCTGAGATTGGATAATAATGTTCTAATGAAGTACTTGCCCTTTAAAATATTCACTTATGCACTGCCCTTAAAAATAGAGGCTTACTTTGTGCAAACTAATTTTCCTCTCTTCCAAAACATACGTTGGACGAGGCCCAGCTCTTTCAGGAATACTTTCTGTATCTTGTTACTCTCAAATGCTGAATAAAAGAGAATCAGTTTGATGCCTAAAGAGGGCAACCTAGAAACAGAGACTAGACAGGAGTAAGGGAATAAAGGTGGATATTTATTTGAAAGGCCTTCAGAGGTACACCCTGGGCCGGCCAAAGGCTACACCCAAGATGGACAACAAGTCATGAGTTCTTCACACTTTTATAGGTTTGGTCCATTTGCATATCAGCATAATTTTGCCAATTAAACTTTAGCTAATGATGTAATTTCCCCTCAGCTTGCCCCCCTTCTCAAGATGCTGGTTTACACATTTTGGACCTAGGACGGTCTGGGTGTCCTTGGAGAGCAGGCCTGGAGAGGCTTTGTTATGTCTGTCTTAGCATGAGAGAACAGCAGCTAACAGGCTACAGGACACTTCAGAGTTACACACTAGGAATACAGAATTTAAAAATATAAAAGTTAAAACCTAAGGGATCAAGTTCAGGTGACAAAAGTGCAGTCATCACAATGTGGGACAATCCCTCAAAACACTAGCATGAGATTTCAGACAACTGGACCAACTGATGTTATTTTTCAGGAAGCAGCAGAGGGTGGGACAATAGATGAGCAAAACCACCAAATGTTTGCCTTATAACCAAAGCTGGAAAACGTCTATACCTTCTCATTCTCAGCATGCTGGGAAGCACAAAGCCCTACTTTCTGAAGTAATAAATATTGTGAATATTCAGCAAGGAAGTTTATAATAGAGATTTATATTTCAGGAAGCAGGTGTAGTTGTAATAGGTACTTTGTATTGTTATCTGCTACAGATGAACACGGCTGCAACTCTATAGTAACATAATGTTACCCCATTGCTGATGCATCCCCGATGATACTGCTTCATTTTTTTATGTTGACCTCTAAATATAGTGGAAATTATACAAGCTAGGAGGACTGAGGTTAACCTAATTTAATTTAAAGTTGAAATTTTGCTGCTGAGACAGATTAAAACATTTTCAAGCAGTGTACACGTACAGGATTCTCAACATTATATAAGAACATCTGCACATAAATAGACAAAAAAGCTTAGGTGGGCTTTCCTTATTTAAATACTCCTTGTCTTACTTCTTCATATGTTTTTTCCTCCTCTTGGATTTTGTGGTGCTCTTGACTCTGAAGCATTTCAGTCTGCAGAGCAACAACCGTTCTTCCAGTATCTTCTGACACCTTTGAAATAGCTTTCAAGGTTCTCTCATCTGACGTAATAGGCCTGAATTCTTCTTTTATTTCTGCACATATTTCACTCCAAACCTCTCCAACCTGTGTGTGAAACATACACCACACTACTTGATATTTATCTCATTTTTCAGTTCCAATTATCCAAAATAATACAGAGAAACCATCTCTCTCCTTATTGTTGTTTGAATTCCCAGAATTTTTATGCAAGTTTAGACTATGCTAATACTATGCCAAATTCATTCATGATAAGCCCCCCTATGCCTTCCCAAGTCCAAACTTGATTCCAAAGAGGAGTAACAAGAATGCTGATAACTACAGAAATTCCGAAGAAATAGAGATAGCTCCAAGATACCAAAAGCAAAGTGTTGAGTCCTACTGCCTACTTCTTAAAATCTCAAATTGCGGACACTATTAGCGCTAACTGCAACATGAGCCATCAACAGAAGCTGGAATTATCAACCAAAGACCAAGTCTTGCTATTTCCTGAACACTGCAAGCTTTCACAGACTTTGTTCCTAAGCATAAAATTATCTTAAAGCATCTTTTGAGCAGGGCAGCTCTCACAAAGCTTGTTATCCTGCTCTAGTTTCCTATAGGCACACAATTCTTAACTTTACACAGAATGCATGGATGGATGGATGGATACTGCATGTGGGGATAAAGATAGGAAAGCATAGAAGAACCTTTACAAGAATGTGTTTTTAATGTCATTTTTAATAGTGTCCCCCTAAACTGACCTTACTGCGCAAGGACACAGTCCTACTCTCCAGTCCTTCCCCAATTTCTTACTCCTGCGACATTCCTGTCTTGAGCTGGCAAGCAGTTAGAACTATTTTTTCCTGAGTTAATTTTAACTAGCATTAGTTTCTAGTCTTATTTTCTGCATGGTCACAAACATTTGTAGCAGTATGAAGCAAGAACCTGGGGATTGAGGCAATGTTGGAGGTGGGATTGTTTCTTTTGCTGGTGAATACTGGCTTTCACTATGTGAAATTATAGGTGACTTATGACAGGGGGGACAGCTTCTGAAGGGTTATTTGCTTATTGTGTCCTGAGATATACTTACTACTTTTGGGAATGCAGGTACAGTAGTAATATTTGCTTGAACTATACTCACTTTAAAGTCAATAAAATGTTGTATAATAGCAAGTGTAACACAATCCTTAGTAGATAAGCCAGGTAAATTTTCAAAACCTAGAAGAATATTAATCACATCAGTATGATGAATTTACCGTAAAATATAATATTCTAAAAGAAGACATCTTGTCATATAAACACATGCAACATCTTCATCACACCAGTCAGTCACTCTTGATCCTGAGCAGGCTTTTGCTGATAAAAACCCCCTGTTTCTCCATAATACATTCTCTCTATAGTAAAATCTTTACTTATGAATGGCTCCATCAGCCTTCCAATCACTTGGTAGGCCAGGATGCTCCACTTTTATGGTAAGGGTTTGATTTCAGTTAAAACAAACAGTTGAGTCTACAGATCACAGGTTCTAGGGCAGCAGTTCAGCACATAAAGAGTTTGCTTTAACTGTGAAGTAGCCATCAGGAAAATTACACTAGTGCCTTGTTCCAAAGCTGGGTAATGAGGGTGTCCTCCATCTTGTAGACTTTTGTCTTCAGCATAATGCCTTGAGCATTATGACTCCATCTTTTAAAAATGTTTCTAGTATGTGTAAAGGAATAAGGGAGGGAAGTATGGTTGCTGAGACTATGTTTCATTTTTTTTTTTGCACATGGAATGATAATGGCACTTAATTAAAAAATATATACATATAGACTACCAAATCTCTTTCTAGACTTCATCATATCATCTGTGTGCTAACTGGGAAAGTAGCATCTGTCTAGAGTATAATTACATCATGTTTTGAAGCTAAGAAATACCATAAATAAAGACCATTTTCCACCACTGGTTTTCTAGATCATCATCTTACAGGCTGTTCTTGAGCTTAATAGTAAGAGGAAGTTACAGAGAAAAGACTATAAAATATTTCCATATGTTTCATACTTTCATACCATTTCAGTACTTCATAGGAGACAGTACAATGTATATAACCAACATGGAAGATATCTGTGAATATAGGAGAAAGCTGGAAGAAAATCTTATGCCTTTTTGTTTTAGTAAAGAATCCAGCTGTGATCCGACATTTAATATAATTAATACTACTAAAATTAGTAAAAACCTGGGTTACAACAGAGGACCAAGTAGCTCTAGATTATTAGAGAAACTAAAGATGTTTTCAAACCAGTTCATTCTCTAGGTAAAACAGAGAACTGGCTGAAGCAATCTCAGAATAATTACTGATTATCTTTGAACCTGCAGAGGATGGATATGAAAACAAAAAATAAGCCTAAAAAAATCCCCTGAAAAAAAAATCAGACAAATAATGTTTATGCAGCTAATTGTTAATAGTAAAAAAATTAATATCCAACATGAATTAGTAAAAACTAAGACCCAACTTTTGTCTACAGACAGAAAAAAAAATCTCATAGATGTGAAAGAATTATTACTTATCTTGACTTCAATCTGGTTTTTAAGACAAGCGTATAATAAGTATTCATATGCAGTGTGCAAACAACGAAAAATTAAGAGGAACTGCCACACTTTGAAAGAAAAGATTAAATGCAAATTAATCTCGCCACTCTGAAAAATTATCTAAAACCACAGAATTTAATTTGGTAAGGACAAATAAAAAATTCTAACGGGAAGGAATAGCCATCTGTACAAATCCAGGATGGTAGATGACTGTACAACATTCTAATTTGAATGAGCAAACAATATCATGCCCCCAGGAATACAGCTATTGTTACATTAATGTCTGAATGCTTATTTACAAGATCTGTAGAGTAAGGTAACTCTCTTTGGCTGTGAGGCTTCTGTGGGAGTACTGTGTTCAGTTTTGGGACACTACAGACCAAGAAGAATTTGAATCAATTGGAAAGACTCCAGGAAAAAAAAAATAAATAGGGGTTATGTTAGAAAATGCAATCAATGAGGAGTATCTTTCTAAATCTGGAGAAATACATGTAGAAGTGCTAAAATATGTGAAAGACATATTGTGTGTGTAAAAATAAATTGCAGAGAATTTCAAGCAAATTCTAGATTTAGTCCTAAGAAAACACTTCCTAGTGGTAGGGGTAGCAAAGTAGTGGGAAAGTCTTGAAATCCCCATCGAGAGGGACTTTTAAAAACATAACGAGCAAGCATCTATTAATTAGAGTACTGACGATGCATCACAATGTTTCCTTTGACCTTGTTTTTTTTATAGTGACTTTATCAATCACAAGTGAACAATTTCAGTTTAATGACAAATACGACACTGACAAGGCAATTCATTTGTCTTACCTAGCTTGCAAAATAATGCATAAATTTTTGCCCGTATGCTCTCTGAAATTTCCATGATGGCAAAGGTGGGACAGTTGGCAGGCACAGGAATGACCTTTTGCTGTTTCTGGAAGCTGGTAGCAAGAGGTCTCTTAATGTCTAATAATATAAAAACACAAAACCAGAGTAGAAGAATGAAGAGGTAGTAGGTTCCCAAACTTAGGGGAAATCCATCTTCCTTTGTGGACACCATGTAAATAATTTTGATTGTTTGGCCAAGAATTAGAACATAATTTGGGTCAGGAAATTTTAATTAGCATGACTAAAAATTTGTGAGAACAGCACTTACTTCTTTTTACAACATATAACAAAACACAATGCCTATTGTGGAAGAAATTAAGTAGTTTAACTGCTGAGCATTAGAAAAGCTGATCATGGTTCTGTTCAATACTTGGTTCATTCCCAGTTGATGTAGAAAATGCTATATAGTGGCCAGAATGAAATGAAAATAAATGAATAAATAAAATGAAATAGAAAATAAATGAAACAGAAGATATTTTAGGTTTGGTAAGGATTACAGTGTAAAGCTATAAATGCTGTTATTGACTGTCATCAGGATTCAGACTACAAAAGAAAATAATGTCTTTATTTTACTGGACTGCTCAGTTTCACATGCATCCTAAAACTTACCAACAATCACTCCATGTCGATCACGTTTGACTCCCAAATCCAACTCCTCCTCTCTCCATAACTGTATTAGAAGGTTAGCTGCTGTTTGATCTCTCTTCCCTCGCCAGATACTCATGTGCAAAGTGCTTTTAGGGTTGTCAGAAAATTCAACCAAGATTCCAAGAATTATATCGCACAGATCCTTTTCCCTTAACTTGGTCAAGGAAAAAGTAAAGGAAGTTTTAAACTGTTCAAAACACAGTGATATCTACCTTCTGAGAAATTGCATAATATGTAATCAAGTAACTGTAAGCCTTTTATCACTAGTTTTGCACAAAACTCGTGTATAAACTTGTAAATCCTTAAAGTTTCTGGAATCCTGCTATACAAAGTTCCATAAATCAAGGAACATGAGGGGCATGAGTGTAGGATCATATAAGATGCACATTCCTGTGTGTAGAATTACACAGTAGGTTTTGTGTACATGCCTCCAGGATCAATACACTGCTACCAAGGTTTATTGTTGTAAGAAACAGACTCTGAAGGCAGAGGCTGAGCAGTACCACACAGCACATCTTCTGTTTTGTGGCCAGATCTTTTGGCAGCAGCTGAGAGGAGGCAAGGGCTTCAAACTGAAAGAGGGTAGGTTTTGATTAGGTATTGGGAAAAAATTCCTTACTTTTGAGGATGGTGAGGGACTGGAACAGCTTGCCCAGAGAAGCTGAGGATGTCCCAACCCTGAAGGCTGGATGGGGCAGGCTGGATGGGGCTTTCAGCAACCTGGTCTGGTGGAAGGTGTCCCTGCCCATGGCCAGGGGAGTTGGAACTGGATGATCTTTAAGGTCCCTTTCAACCCAGGCCATTCTATGATTCTGTTATTCTGAGGGTCTGCAGCCTTGCACTGCAAGAACATCAGGGGCTGACAGTACAGCCAGTAAGAATGAGGAGTGAATGCACCAAGGGAGGTGTGTTTTTATTTTGTAAGAGGTGAAATGTCTGTGCCAGCTCTGTGTCCAAGACCCACAGAAGTAGCTATACACACAAGATACATGTATGAAGTAACTTCAAACATAAAAACTGTAAAAGCCATTGAGTGCTCTTACTAACTTCAATATGAAGAACTGAAGTGCTTTTCTAAGGAGAAGTGTCATCCAAACTAAGTGCATAGTTTGAGTTTCCTTTTCAAAAATAGTATAATTTTGTTAAATTAAAAACCCCCTCTGTCAAGTAGGTATTAAAAAAAAAAAAAAAGGGAGACGGCAAATCTATACAATAATTTCTGAGCAGATANTTTGGTAGTATAACAGTCTTAGGAGCTACTGCAACAAAAATAATGCAATTTTCCATGTTGTTTTCCTACTCTTTCATTCTACAAAACCAATAATAAAAATACCTACTGCCAACAAATCCAGAAGGAGAAAAATGCCCTGATTTTCAATAAAATAGTCCTCTGAAATGTGACATCCAATGACACAGGACCTTAAACAGAAATAATTTCACTTATGTAGAAACACTTTTATGCTTCAGAACATTCTACAACCATCTCATTTATTTTGCTGAATTGCATATCATTTGGTATGCAATATGCTTCATACCTTCAGGAGTAGAAAAATCACGTTTCACATGCCTTTTCATTTACACCTATAACTAAATATACCGTGCTTGACTGCTCTTTCTTCTCCTGCAGGTGGCACACCTTCCTTGAAGCAGCCGAAGAAATTTGGCAGGTTCACAATGAACTGGAGTATGTATTTGAACTGAAACTAATTCAGTAAACGAGCTTAAAATTTAACCAGATCATGCCCCTAATCTGGTTTATTGTAGGGCTGTGTGAATATTTCTGCCAGCAAAATCAAGGGGGTGAGTCAAGCAAGGCTTTTTTTTGGCAATGGTTTGCTTCTCTCAGATTAAAATCATCATAAAGCCAGCATTCATGTTGCTGTTGCTTCCTTATTTCCTCAGCTATGGTCATTAACAGAGAAAATAAAGAGATCTCCTGTATCAGTATTTTGTCCCAGCAAACATATTCGGTTTTCCATGTATTTATCAACCTCTGCCTTAAAACAAATCAGCTTTTTATTTTCCTCCTATGTATTGGCAATCTTTTAAAATATTTCTAGCCAAATATAGCCAGTTTACAAACAATTCTTATGCTTATAACACAGTTTTTTGTTAATATTGGTCTATCCTTGCCCAGTGTTTACTTCTCTGAAGTTATTTACAGACTCTAACCATATGCATCTCTTAGAAAGTCCTGAGTAACTCTGCGTGTCAGGAGGTCACTCTGTGCAGGGAGTGAGGATGTCACACTGAATCCATATTTGGAATATACTGCATGTAAGATTTTGTATTTCTTTTGCATAATTTTTAATTAGTCAAATTTTATGAAAAATTTTCATACATTATAAATAGAAGAAAGGCCTTTATGTGCAGAGAAAGGTCATAGCACTGCAGACCTAAAAAATACAAGACTTGACATTTTTCCGAGTTACTGCTGGAAAAATACTTCACTAACCACAAGCAGTCGAGTGCACTGAAGAGGAGATGACTGTAGCCTAATCCACTATATAACTTCTTTAGATCCATCTTAAAGAATGGGATAAGTATAGCAATTCCTTCACAGCTGAACAGTTCCTGTTGAAATGTTAATTAAAGCAATGTTTCTTAAGCAATATTTACTAAATGTAAACATGTAAGAAAATACAATGGAAACTGGGAAATATAAGTATTTATATTGTAATAAATTTGGTCCACAAGAGCAGGATATAGTTCTTACACATAAGAAAAAGAGATTTTCAGTTTTTCCAAAGTGCTAATTCATTTCTTAACACACTTTCATGTATCAATTTCAAAGTAATTGACATAATTTGATTGTAAATTAACAATCAAATAGGTGCAACACTTGCTAGTGGATTTCTGAGTGGTTTTACATTTTAGCTGTGTCAAGAAACATGACTTGTTAACAATGAACCACAGCCGACATCTGCTTTTGAATTAAATCAGAAAAAACAGTGTCCCTTAAATGAAAATATAAGGTGTTTTGACATTTTCTGCACAAGGTAGAAAGATACATACCTTTCTGTGGAGATCATTTTCACACAGAACAGACAAAATAAATAACGCATCAGCTTGGATTTCCAGCAGAACGGTACTTTCTTTCTCTTTAGATTTGTTTGCTGCATACTTTAAGATGTCTGTAAATGCATATATTTTATATATATGAATGCTCCTACACACAAGTCAAAATTCTATTACGGCTGCTGGTTCTTAAAAAACTCAAATTTACATGAAAGGATTTTTAAAGTAAGTTCAGTTTTATCTCCTGTGTTTTTATAATAACTTACAGAAGTGCAGCACTCTGCAGCTTCATGGCCTTTACTCTGGGTGACAGAGCTAATGACAGCAGTTTGCACTGATTTCTCCCTTGTTCAGACTCTGTGCTGCCCCTTGTATTGTGCCAGTGGGAGGAATTCATAAAACTGATCTGAATTAAGGAACTCTTAGAAAAAGACAAGTAACTTACTGGTTCACTCTACTGCGCAGCTTCACAAATGTTTGTACTGACAGTGGAAATGTGGGAAAGACATGAAATACCACCATTGCTGAGAAAATCAGCCTTGGAACCACTATGTGGAAGAGGGCATTCATACACAAAGCTCCCCTAGAGTAAGAAAAGTTACTTGATTCTGATACATAAGGTATAGTGTTAATTTTGCTTTCACTAAAAGCTGTAGGCTTCCACTGAGTTTTCACTGGAGTTCAACTGAGGCTATAAAATACTTAATTTCTAGGCTTTTTATTAGAACATACTCTTTGAATTCTAAAGGATCTTTCCTGTTTTGTGTCCTTGAGAGTACTGAAAACTTTCTGTTATTGTAAGAAAAGAACTTAAACCAGTTTGTTTTGGAACTTAAACCAAAATTTAACAGTAGGTATGTGTTACTGAACAGGAAATGAATGCTCTAAAATTGCAGGAGCAGTGGTTAAGCAGTTTTGTTCTGCTTTTTTTCTTCATGTTGTTCATATAAAGGTACCTTGTTATTAGTTTTATTCTGCACTGAAGAGGAGTTGTGGAAAGCAACAGCGTAACAGACTTAGGTGGAAAAATACTCATGGGCTGGAGTTTCTGGGGATTACCACAATGAAAACAAGATGTACCAAATGCTGTAACAAAGTGAGAAGGGGCAGCTTTTGCTTTGGAATTAAACACCTAGACTTTTAAAAGTGTCTGTTTTGCTTAATTCATTAAATGGGTGTTGAAATATAAAAAAATTAAAATCAAACCAGTTACATTTTGGATTAATTGGTAGAGGTTCTTTAGTTTTTCAGCAGTCAAAGGAATAACACACTAAAGGCACAGCACACAAAAATGTATGAACATTCTTAGTGTCAACAGAAATGGACTAATTGAAGAACAGCAATACAAATTGTACTTTACCCAGTATCTGGCTAATTGCTCCCTGGTCACACAAATTAATGTTCACAGCATCATCAGAAAGGGACACAACAGATCTCAGCACTCGGAGGCCATAGCGCATTTGTGCAACTTTGTTGCCACGACCACCTGTTCCATGGAAACTGTTACCTTGACCAAAGAAAGGATCTGTGGAGCAATCACAATGAATAGTGGTTTTGGCAGACAGTGTATGTTCAGAATAATAATGTGCTCAGGAAAAATAAAAACAAACAAACAAATTAAAAAAAACCCAAAACACAACAACAACAAAAATCCCCATACCCCCTTTAAGTTAGAAATTATTCTTATTTAAAACCATCTAGTAATAAGCCTTTCTGTATAGGACTATGCTTCTTACACACATAAGAAAGGTAAGATTTTGATCAACATTTAAAATTATTATACATTTTTTACCCTTACTAGGTTCATGAGCAGTTTTCAAAACTCAAAATATGTTCTTTAGCATGACATTTAATATCAACACTTTGATCCCCATTCAAGCCAAATAAAAATTTTCTTCCCAGGAAGACACACCAATTTTATGATGAAAAATACCTGTCCTTAGAAATCTGGTCAACAAAACTGAGTGCACTTAGTTATCTTTTTGCTTAGCCCACACTCTTATCTGATGCCCAGAAACCAGCTTTAGTCCAGAACCTGTCTCACTGTGTCCAGCTCTGAGTTAACATGTCCTGTCTCATGGCAGGAATTGCTGGTTGGACTTCTCGCCACAAGGGAAGTGCCTGGCTCACTTAAAACACCGACAGTAGAGGTGTTTGGCTGCCCACACAGATGAAGGAATATCAGTATAGTGGTACACAGCGAAAGGGGCACCACCTTATCCATCAGTAGAAAAAAAAAAAGGATGGCTGTTTGTTTTTTGGAAACATTTGTTTCCTAAGTGACCTATTGAAAAAGAATCGTTCTGACATCCTGAGTTATACATTTCCCTTCCCTGTCAAAGAAAGTAAGTTCAGCTGAACTGTTTTGAGGTTACCTGTGTGTGAAAGCCATGAGCACCCACTGACCTTGGCCTATACACCACTCTAGGAACATAAGGAGAAGAGTATTTGCTTGGCAGGACAAATATTTATCTAATAACACAGGAGCCACTGAAGCTAAAACAGCGATTGCATGAAGCTGTAATTCTTCATATTGGGCAGCAGACCAGTCATGAAATCCAGGCTTTTGATTTGGCTTTACATAATAAAGCAAAGCTGGCATCACATGATTTTCACTGAAGAGCTGCAGAGTTCAGACAAAGAGAGACAGTTTACAGGTTTCACATGCAAATAAGAAAAATCTAAAGCATGAGTCAACTTTATCTGTCCTACACTAACAAAATTATTTTTTAATTGAGAAACTATGTCATGAACACTACAAGTACAGGCAAACTCTTTTTATATTCTGTAGCTTTCCCACAGATTGTGGTTTGTTAAATTTTATGTTCTTCAGGTGTATTTCAATAATGCTCTGCAGTCACTTGTCAGCAATTTTCCTAGCCTGGTCTAAGTTTGTAACTTTCTAAAACAGAAATTGTATGCTGCTTTCCAACAGCAGGACTTGGTCTGAAGCTATGTATGAATTCTTGTTTTGGAGAACAGATAATTTCAGTGTACTGGGCTACGCCAGATGGACAGATAAGTAATATTCTTGTGATTCCTTTGTCT
>VWZT01004349.1:625244-662331 GCA_013397055.1 Pachycephala philippinensis | reverse complement strand
CTGTTCTATTACAACTTACCTGTGCAGCAGATGGGTTTTTAGATAAGATTCCTATTACATTAAATAGTAACTTCTTCATCTCAAAGTCCTCATAAGAGTAGGTAAGTTTAAAACCTTTTATCAAGGGATTGGTAAGTTTAACTATGAAGAAAATGGTAGATAAGTTACAAAAAAATCATAATTAAAAGAAAAAATTGTGCGATTATGCAGTATGGAATCTCTTACCTTCAGTAAATATTGCAAGTACTGTTAAGACCTCTGCAAATCCACTTTCCTAATAGGCATTCAAAAAACATACATTAATTAAATTAAATTGCAGCGACATTAAGACTTATGATTTAATTTTGGTTTGGCGTTTTTCTTCAGAACACAGAGTTTAATGTATCCTACGGCAGAATAATCAGAATTTTATCAAAGAAGAGATCAACCATTTGGACATTATACAATAATAACTAACTGCAGTCCTAAGGACACAATTAGTTAAACCCATGTTTCATTCAGTACAAGTCTGAACTTCTATGGGGAAGTCCCAAACACATGTATTCACCACTATAATCTAGCACAAGAAAACCACATTCTCAGTGCTCTTAGAGCTGTGCTTTTTAAAATGCATTTGTTCATGTTTTACATCAGGGTCATCAGTACATATAATTTTGTGGCTTCAGTTATGCAGACCAATACACTTCAAGTTCAGTGCATTTACAAGCATACATAGGAAAACTACATGTATGGGCAAGAAGAATTTACCAATATCACACATGAAAAGCTCAGAAAATAAAATTGTGTAAATCATAGCTCCTAGAGAGCTAAGAGAAGGACAATAATGTCTAATATATCTATGGATAAGACCTAAGCCAGGAGGTGTCTATGCAGTACATTAGAGGCAAAAGAGTTTTTTTTCTGAGGTAAGCAATTAGCAAACAGACAGTTTTATTCTAACACAGAGAAATAATACCATTATGAACTTTACATATATTTTACAGTTTGCTTGTGATGAGAAAACCATTTTCCTTTTCAAAGGCTCAGATTATTATGCTGATTTCTGAACTATGTAAAATACAAGACTGATTTTTCTGAAGTTGCTTGGATAATATATTTAAAAAAAAGGGAAAATTCTGAAGCAAATTTCTCTAGTATTATCTATAAGGCAGGATTAAATGGTAATGTTAAAGTTTTTTCTACCTGGTATTTATACCTTGTAAAATCTCTAGGCAGGCTGAGAGTAAAGAGCCTAAATTAAATTATTTTAATATTTTCTTTGCATAGAAACAATTTTTCTTCCTTTTAGTATAAGGAATTAAAAATACATATCCTGTTTACTTATCTTGTAGGAAAAAAATGCCCTGTTCCTACAGCCAGACAAACAATTTGAATGTTTTAGACATCAAATATGTTGCTGCAATAGTATAACAGACATTTCATACTAGTTAGTGTTAAATGAAAAGCTTGAATGAAAAGTCTGTAATCTTCATTACAGACTAAAACATCTGTTTAGTAATATAGCCAATTGGAAAACTTCTATTCAAGAAGAAAGTAATATATTCCTGAACAGCCAGTATATCCACAGGGATTTGATTGCTTAATTATTCAATATGTATGTCACAACTTCATTTGAAGTTCTAAATCTTAACTGTAAAACAAGAGACTAAAGGAATATTAACATCTATAAAAAGTTAATTTCTCTGCAGGTTTCTCATAAAAATTCTGGAATATTACAAAAGAATGAGTCATCTACATTTCAGGCAAGTCATGGTAGTGCACTATGTGATGTAGTCTTTGGAAGAATTTATGTGCCTCTTATTAACCGGATCTAAGTAATTATTTTCTCAGAGTCTTACTCAGAGCTTGTGAGCTGATTTTTGGACAACTCTTCTTGTTCCCAGTTATGAGGCACACATTGAATTTGGGTCACCTGAATATAGCCTACATCTTCAAACAACAAATGAGATTTAGTGCAAAACTCACAGGAGAATGGCACATTCAATAATCTGTACAAGAATATAAGAGTTAACATTAACTTTTGCACATAAATAATGTTAATGCGATTTTCTAAGTATTAAATAAGGTTGATGCTAGTATTCTGGGCTAATGACCTACAGATTTTAAGTCTCTTTGAGGTAAAGACAATTGCAGAAAGAAAAAATGTTCTCTTGCTCAGCAAATCCAAGAAAGAAAAAAGCACTGGAGACACAGTAGAAAAAGATATTAGAACCCTAATGGGGAAGAACACCAAGCCTATAATAGCATAAGAGAAGTGATTAATGGCTGGAATACAACTCTAAATACTTACGAACATGGGTGCTTCAGGGCTTTCAGCTACTAATGTGGCAATCACCAAAAGGTCATTCCGTAGCTGATAATCGCAGTGCCGGAAGCCATGCGTGAGAAGGTCTACAAATACTTCTTTCAAAGCACTTAAAAGAAAATGAAATGCATTTTACCTTTTCCTTTGATATTTTAATGTTAGACAGCTCTACGTATATGAATCCTCGTTCAGCATCACACTTTTCAAAGCCTTAGGGTTTAACTGCAAGAGAAATTACTTAAAACTTTATTATGAAACTGATTCTTTTGAGTACCACTAGACATCCAATTTATTCATATATGCAAGATGCATGTATTAAAAATTCCACCTTCCACTGTTTGTGTTATAATTAATTATTACAAAGACACAGCATTAACTCGACCGTGGTCGAGTTAACTCGAACTGGACATTGCTGAATAATTATTGAGAAGATATAGTCTAATCTTAAATACTTAAAACAGTCTAACGCACTAAGGAAGAACCTGTTATTTACTCCAGCAGAGGATCCAGAAATAAACATTGTATATCATGGCATAGAAATTCCTTCTAATTTTATAACATAGGCGTTGCAACAGTGAAGGAATACTGGGCTGTTGAGCCTAACGTGGGAGCTTGAAAATGCTGCAATTAACCTTTTTATGGTACAAAGCAATAGATAGGGCTATTTCTCCTGCACTATGCAGCAGAGCACCCTGTTCTTGCCCTATAACAGCAACAACTATGTTAATACTGAAAACTTAATGAGGATGTAATAAGAGACCCATTTCCATTTCTCTCAGTCAATTTTAAACAAAATGCTACACAATAGAATACTTTAGATGTCTCCAAAATTACAATATTAATTCATAAAATGGTCCATGTACTTACTGTACACATTCCAAGCTACAGAGCTGATTAACAACAACTTCTTTTGAGGTTTTTTCTAGCAGGTTCCATAGGATATCTGAGGAACGGAACACCAGCTGTCCTGAGGGATCAGCACCATTTAGATACAAACAGAGCCTGCGGGCTGCTTGGACGTTCACCATTAGTTTGCAATTTCTTTCTGAAATGATGAATATCTGAGTAATTAATTCTCTGTAGGTCAGTAATTGTTTCAGGCGTGTTCACAGAACAAATGATCTAAGATCAGTGGTAATGAGATTATTGAAAGAACAGGCTGTACTAACCAGAGATGGAAAGATGCTGGAGAGCTTTGAGTATCCACAACTTCTCAGTAAGTTGATTTTCAACTAATGCTAGGGACAAAACAAGAGTTTCTGCTAATCCTCCTACTTCAGCCATCTGGATTTTATAGCTTGCACTTGTTGGCTGGTAACCTGCACATACAATAGCTTTAGTTATAATGCAATAAATACTCAGAATTTTGGTTAATTCATAAAATGTTCATCCTTTCTCAAGAAAGGATTGAGAATCAAGTATCATATTTCAAGCAGTTAAGAAAAACACTCCAATACACAAGACCTGCTTTTCTTACATCTGAATAGTGCCTAAAACATAACCAACAGACTCATCCTCAAGCAGACTTAAATGCTACATAAACAAATTAATTGTTTCTTAGAATTTAGACAATGAAAGCAAAAGCAGGGTTATAGAGGTGAGAAACTTTCTTCAGTCATGCAGGAAGTTGTTGGTGCACAACCTAGTTCTTCTCTGTAGCCTGTTCACCAGAGAATTATTGCATTCTATCATTGTATTACTTAAAATAGGTGAATCCAAACTTGGATTTATAAGCTTGACTTTCTAACGTGTCTGTTTTTACTTTTGTCCATGCATATGCAAATCTGCATTTCGTTACTGAATTATGGGGAAGGTGAAGCATTGAGAAAATAAATTTATATTTATATATGATAACTCATGAAAGTAAAGTTTATCTTAACCAGCTTAAATAGATATATGTGTGTATGTGTATATATAGAAATATATATATATCAAATGTCATGAAGTACAAGATTGATAAATACAGATAATGCACATGGTGAAATGAGTTTTAACTAAGCATAAACTCTGATAGGCTCCAACCTGATATTACTTTATAGATAAGAGAACTCTGCAGGGTTGAACTTGGGCAAGATTTACATATATGCTTGGAGAGGAAATATTTGCCTTTAAAAAAAATCAGACTGAAACACATTCTTCATTTCAAGATAACGTATCTTATTTTCTAAATCAGAAGAAGAAGAACAAAATTGCTCAATTACATTCACTTACCCTTATGGAATTATTTACAGATACAGAACTAAAAGTACACAGAGCTACTTGCAGGATTTGAGTCTTTTTTGTAAGGTAAAAACAGATTTGGATGCTTTCATATTCCTAGAATTTTGAAAAGGTTGTAGTAGCTGCAGCTTCTTTAGGCCTCCTAAAATAAATGAAAACTTGTAAGAGGGCACAAGACTAGTGTCACACTGTGGGAACACAGCAGGGGAGCACACTGACATCAAGCAAGCTCCTGGACCTGCACTCTCGAGCCACACTGTGGCAATGTTCACCTGAGGTTTGGCTGCCTATAAATCCAGGGCTGTCTCAGAGCACAGTGATGCTGTGCCCCTCTGGGAGCGGATCCATGACTGACTTCACCTGACAACAGTTTCTGGCATCATCATAAGAGTCAAATGAATTATATAAGAGTGGATTCTGACCATGCCTGAGTTCATGCATAGCCTCCTTCTGCAGAGACAAGTCACATGATTTATTCAAACCTATGTTCAAATGTGTCCCTATAATATGAACTCAATCAAATTTAGATGGGCTCAGGTCTATCCTTCACAACACAAGTGAAACCAGAGCTGCTTCTCTCCAGGCTACATATAAAAAGCTGAAGCTACATTTCCCTTCTTATAATTCTGATCCTAACCACCTTTTTCCTCCCTCCATTATCCACATTTCAGAGATCTTGTATCACTTCACATTTTCTGGATGCTATTTAATGCTAATTCCATTAAGTGTAAGAATTAATTTCTTGTACATTGATGAACTTATTTCAGATTTAGAGTATGCACCTCTATAAAAACATGTTAATTGCACATTTGCCAATGCAATATATTTAATGTACAAGATACAGTAGCCATAGTTATAAAGAAAAATTAATCGATAGCTAATTAAAAGAGGCATTTCAAAGTAGCTGGGATCATTAAAAAAATAAAAATACTGTGCTTTACCTGAAAGTAGTTTTTCTGGTAGCTCCATATTATAAAAGCTAATAATACACTTACAGATTTGTATTTTAACTTGAGAGCTTGGCACTCTCATCAAGCAACCTGTCAGAAAGAGAAAGAAATGTAATTTACAGACTTTATAATTTTTTTAGAAAATATTCTTAACACGGTATTCTTCTTTTTACAGCACTTAGTACTACCTTTGGTCATATCCCCTACAAATCTGTGATTTCATGCGAAGTTTATAAAATATTCAAGAGACACAGACTCCCACACTGGAGAGGACAAAGGGGTCTTAGAGGAGGAGCATAAGTTTAATCGAAAAGTTACCTTCTCTGTTTTATGGCTACAGACACTTATAAGACACTGGATGTTATTCCAGGAGTTGTGGAATTCTTAGGAAAGCTACTACACTGAGCTGTTGTCAATTGTTACCATGTCATTAGAAATTCTTCTTCTAAGCAGATATGATATGAAATAAAGGGAGCATAGAAAGAGAAGACTTTTTCACAGGTTAAAGAGAATTTCATGTACAGATACCAGTGTGTAATATGAATAACATAAACAATCCTTCCCATTTTAGTGTCTTTTTGGATATATAACTCTAAAGAGATCCTGGAACCATCTGCAGCCAGGTGGTCATTCTGCTGCCTACTTGGATTTGTGAAAATAAAGACTTCTAAAAGTGTTTTTTTACCCATTTCAAGGATATTTCTTTCATGTGTGACAGGCTGATTGTGCTACCTTTCTACCATTTATATCTTACTATTAACTGAGCTGTAGTATCACTCTTGCTCTATTCTGAATCCCATTTACCTACAGTGCTTACAGTATTTTCTTTGAAAATCACAAATGTGACATGAAAGAAGATCTAAAAGGGTCATAAAAAGGTATTTTGGTATTAAGAGATCCAGTGACATTAAGACATGACTTTGACACCTTTTCCTCAACAGCACTACTAAAAGAGATTTCTGAAGGACAGATGGCTCAGATGCAACAGGAAGCTGAAGCCAGAAACTACTGCTGTTAGTAAGGCAGGGCATTAAACTGTCTTGTACTTTGCCTTTGTAGGTGATAACTCTCAGGCTTTTGGGTTTGGAAGGTTTGAGCTGGAAGTCAGGAGTTACTGTTTCTCACTTGTGTATTCCATTTGGTTTCAAAGCAAGAAGGATACAAGTTCCTCGCATCCCAGGTTTCAGTGTTTACAGTAATACCCCCATTTCTCAGATCAAAATGAAATGAAACAGGCTATATAACGGTTTAGTTCTTCATCTGTACTGATAAAGTCCTCTCATGTAGCTTTCAACATTGGCAAATAGATAATTCTGCTAGCCAATCTGCAAGTTAGCTGCAGAGCAAAGTAAAAATTGTTTCTAATACTAAAAAACGCAGAGGATTGAATGAATAATTTAAAGAAATTACCGACATTTACAAAGGAGCAACAATAAATTAAAATCGTGCTAATAATACAGTTGATTTTATTGTGGCATAATAATAATTTTATTGTGGCATATCAGGTTACACTCACCCAGTTGTGCAATGGATTGTGAAACTTCAATGGAATAGTTTATTTCATCAGATGATTTCTTTTTTTGAAATGGTAACCTGCAAAATGAAATTTTAAAATATTACAACTATGCTTTAATCAAGTCACCAGAAAAGTTCAGCTCTTCTCTTCTTCCTTGATAATTTTTGCAGATAAAGACACTTTTTCTAGGATGAACATATTCTTTGCAATGCTGATTCTACACTGAAAACTTCATAATCTGCAATTACATGTTGGCAATTAGTGGTACATGTTCATAGATAATATTTTCATAATTCAAATATGATGCAACAAGACATGCTGAATAAACAAATGTCATCTAAATGTAGAAGACTAAATACTACGACCTAGACACTATCAGGCTACTGCAGAGCTAGGCTATGCACAGACATGTGCAGAGGTAGAAGAAAAGGGATCATATCTCTGGGCAAGACTTCTTGAAATGGATAAAAGTAAAGCCAATAAACTGACTCCAAATAGCCCAACAACAAATTTATTTTTAAAACCAGAATATTAATAAATCCTCAATAACATATTCTAAATACTCAGATATGACATAAACATGTAAGTGCTAAAAACTGTCTAACAGTAAACATTACAGTATTATGCTAAGGTCTCTGCAGCACATACTGTAGACGCAGCTTTCCGGTAGGTTTACCTCTGTAAACACTGCCAGAGGAAAAAAAAAAAAAAAAAGGAGAGAGCAAATAATGGAAGAAATGTTGGGGGAGGCAGGGGAGGGAGAAACAAGACATTAAAAAAAAAAAAGTGTGAAGAAGACAGGTAAACAGAAGCAGTTATGAAACAGTGGAATATTTTACTGGAGAAATTCATGTATCTGAAACTGAATTTTAAAAAAAGCCAGCCCCTGCCTCTGGTTAAAGGATTCTCTGTCATATGAAGTAGTAGTGAATTGTGGTGGAATTTCCATAGTACAGAAATTAAAGCAAAACCCAAGGGTGCAATTTTCCAAAATATATTCATTGCAGAAACCACAATTAGTGCTGAACAGCTACATTTTATCGACTTAATACACTCATTCTCAGTTTTGTCATGCTTCTACCAAGCACCAAAGAAAATTAAACTCCCTGATGCACCTCCTCATTCCCCACTGTGTGGCAGCAAAGAAAAGCAGTACAACTGAGGGTGATTAGGGAACTAAAAGATTCAGCGGAGAAGTTCTGTGTTTATTAAACCTAACAGCTGAGAGAAAGCTATGTAAAAACGTGTTTGGATATCTGTTTTACTATGCCACTAATTTTCTGTCTGGTGTTTGGGTTTTTTTCTCCCTTATTTTCCTCCAATGAAATTAAATACATGAGTAACTGGAGTTACAAGCATATCATAAGTAACTTTACTGAATTACTGAGGAGGAGAAAACTATTGACAAGTGTGGATAACACCTAAATTCTATTCTACAGATTACCTAACATACAGTATGAAAACAAAGATGCCCAAAAGTTCATGCAATACATTTTTAAAGTAAACATAAATCCTAAATCCTGTTGAGGTTCATTCTCTTCTGTAATACAGCTTGTCATTTTGTAAAGCTTACCTTCAGGTACTAGAGTGTCTTTGTGTCACCCTAAGTTTTTAAACTCACTTAAGAAGTTGTCTGAAACAGCAAAACACATCTCAGTACTACTTAGCTGCTGAATATTTTGAGGCCAGCAGTCCTAGAATAACTTAGGCAATAAGATTGGGGAACCTTGGGGAACCTTGCTTCCAGGCAGGCTGGGGCCAAGTACAACACAGTTTTGAATCATGTAGCATGTTACTGCACAGATACTGAACTACTAAAATGGGTCCCTCCTTTATGTCAACAGAAATTGGACACAAGTGAAAGACAGCTGATGAAAAGGAAGGATGATACAATTGATACCTTGCAGATACAGGTGCTTTGTAGATAGATGCTGTATGGATATGTCAGTTGCCTTAGAAAATGTATAAACCTGTTAATAAGCAGTGTTTAAGTCTCTAAAAGAGGGGCTGAGGTACTTACCCATATAATTTAATAAGTTCACATAAAAGCTCAGTGAAAGCTTCTTGTTCACTCATTTTTTCTGCACATAGGTCAAGAATTTCGGCAATTTGTGCTACATTCTTAAGGGGCTTTTAATGTAAAATTAAGGAAATCAGATCGTCTGTACCACTATGAATCAGAAGAAAACACTGAAAACTGTGCCCATCACACTTCAAAGACACAACCAAGAAAAAATAAGACCAATGTTTCCAAAGTTAAGTGTTTAGAAGAAATATGTGAATCAATACCTAGGCTTTTCAAAGCAGCCTTACTTTAACATAAGTATAACTTTTGCAAATCTGATTTAGGTGTCTTCTCAGCTGAACTCACTGGAAGTTCAGCACTAAATTTCTAAAAATGGAGGATGAGAAGTTTTTACATCACAGTATCAGATTTACCTATCTAAATTCTAAGACATCCTTGTGATATTTAAACTGTTTTCTACACTAGTCCCAAGTGACTAAGTTTGAAAATCAGGACCCAAATACATATTGAGATTATTCAATTTAGGGTAGAGGCACAAAATCAAAACTGAACAGATAACTGAGACTGAGAAGTTACTACCAATCCACTGACTCACAGAAACTGCCTTTAAGTACACATCTCAGTTGTAATGTGATGCCTTAAATCACTGTGCAATTATCTGAACTGTATGGAATTAATCACATTTTTCCATATGCTGACACCCTTCCTAGTACTTCTCATTACTGGAACCTTTCAGTTTGTACTGTAAATATGAAAAAAAGCTTCAGATAAATTAGTCTGACTTCATTTTTCTTTAAAATGTCTCCTTACTAGAAGTCATTGCTTTTTTATCTGTTGTTTCTTAAGTAGTGGCAATTATTATGCTTTTCTATTCTGAGTTGAAAGTACACCAGTTACATTTTGGACACTTTCAGCCACTGCACCGGTGAGAATCCTCTATTGTATTTTGTGACAAATGAATCTAATATCCAAGAATCTTGCCAACCTACCAACCCTGGCTGTGTGCACACAAGGAGGCCAGTGATGAGAATGTATATGGATCATCCCTATTCTCCATGTGGAAGCACAGTACAGCATCAAGTGCTTTGCTGAAAAGTCAGAGTATAACCATACATAAAACACCACGACTTCAGAATTCTACAGTAGCAAAAAGGATACAAGTCCATTTTGAAAATGCTGGACTACCTTCTTGAGTGTTTTCAACTGCTCTTTTTCCAAATCTTTCTTAAGTAAAAGAATGAAAAGCAGGTTTTAATTGCAGTTTGCCCTAGAACATTAAATGATTATGTTTATCCCCTTTTAAGTTTAAATGAAAATGGAAACCAGATTAAAAAGTTTACAAGACAATGAAATTCTGAAAGTGCTTTGCAGCAGGATTAACTCCAGGATGAAGCCTCATTTCTAAATATGAAGTCTGTTCTCTTGTAACTGAAGAGGCTTTTTAAAAATTCTGTTCAAATGTGTGGACTCTTTTTCGTAAATTCTTTGGGATTCTTTGCAAAGCAACTAAGAAAATCAAACCTATGTCACCTACAACATAAATGTGTAAGCATGTAGATCTAAGTGGCTTAGAGCGCTCTGCACCACTAGGAAACAGCCTTCAAATTCAAAGCTGAAAACAACTGAAGTGAGGATATGTCAGGGTGTGTCAGCGATGTGCAGCGTTCATTTCAGCTCTCCTGAGCACCTGCAACTTGAGGCAGGCCGGGAAGGGGTTTCAGGAATCTACAAGCCCAGAATCCTATGGGCATTTTATCATATATCTCATGCTCTATACAGAAGCAGTAAACAATATCATCTGTCATTTTTTTCTTCAGTCAGCAAGTTTATTCTATCAGCTCTGTATTAAAAAAGGGGGAGAGGGGAAAGAGAGAAATACTTCTCTGTGGGGCATTAATTTAAAATGTGGTAGGTTTCATCAAGTTCTTGTTTAAGAGTATAAATTATCCATATTTTGGATCAAAATTGTTTGATGGCTTAGTGAATTTAATCTGCCAAATCACCTTGTGGAGACTAAAAATCATCTGGAAAAAGCCCATGAGATGCTGCTTCTCCTGTGTGCCTAGGTAGTTGTATTTATTCTTCAACATTGACCTTTATATATTTCTCCTTCATTTAAAATCACCTCCCTGGAGAACTATCAGCAGTTAACTTGGACAATTACATCAATTCATGACATACTTTCAATAAGGTTATATGTGTATCTGTTTCCCACTGTAGGTTTCAGTACTCTAAAATTCTCAAACAGGCTAGAATTCTTCACGTCTAGTTTTTCAATGCACATGCCTTTGTCATTTTTTTTTTAAGTGCCTGTGTGATCTTCTCTTTCTCTATGTATTTTTCATCTAAACCCAGAATTGGCACCATTTTGTTGTAACAATGATCATCTCCAGAAGCATTCAAATACCAGAAGAAATACTTGGCTTTGTGCTCTGTAGCTCCAGCCACCTGTGCTGGAGTTTATTCAGGGCGGGTGCTAAAATAACTGTACAAAACATTTGTCTAAGCCCCATTACTACCTGTGTAACTGAGATAGCGAGGTAGCAGGGTTACTTACTGAGTTACCAGGGTTACTTACTGAGCCCCAACCTTTGAGTAGTTCGATGACGTGATCCAAATCCACTGATCTCAACTGTGTATCCTGAAAAAGCAACGCTTTTAACCTTTTTTTTTTTTTTTTCAAATTTTGAGATTTTGTTTTAAGGTGCGTAAAACGTGAAACAGCCGCGTTAAACCAACAAGAATTTACCCAGGGGACGGGTAAATCCAGGTTGTGTGCTTGTTCTCAGGCTTGTTCGAGGAAGCGGGCAGGGCAGCGCAGGGCAGGGCAGGGCAGCGCAGGGCAGCGCAGGGCAGGGCAGCGCAGGGCAGGGCAGGGCAGCGCAGGGCAGGGCAGGGCAGCGCAGGGCAGCGCAGGGCAGGGCAGCGCAGGGCAGGGCAGGGCAGCGCAGGGCAGGGCAGGGCAGCGCAGGGCAGCGCAGGGCAGGGCAGCGCAGGGCAGGGCAGGGCAGCGCAGGGCAGGGCAGGGCAGCGCAGGGCAGCGCAGGGCAGGGCAGCGCAGGGCAGGGCAGGGCAGCGCAGGGCAGGGCAGGGCAGCGCAGGGCAGCGCAGGGCAGGGCAGCGCAGGGCAGGGCAGGGCAGCGCAGGGCAGGGCAGGGCAGCGCAGGGCAGCGCAGGGCAGGGCAGCGCAGGGCAGGGCAGGGCAGCGCAGGGCAGGGCAGGGCAGCGCAGGGCAGCGCAGGGCAGGGCAGCGCAGGGCAGGGCAGGGCAGCGCAGGGCAGGGCAGGGCAGCGCAGGGCAGCGCAGGGCAGGGCAGCGCAGGGCAGGGCAGGGCAGCGCAGGGCAGGGCAGGGCANCGCGTGTGACGCCCGCCTCCCCCTGCCAGAAAAGTCACTTCGTGCGCTGTTATCTGTGAACGCGACCTGGGCGAGAAAACCATTTCCCTACCCCGTGCGGTGCAGAGGCTCGGCGGCTCCCACACGCTGGGTCGCTGGAAGGAAAGAGGCTGGTCGATCCCTAAGAAATAATGATGAAAAAACCCTCCATGAAAGACTACCATGACAAACCCCACACAGGAAAGCGCTGCCTGGAGTAGCATGGCAGCGGGGAAGGGGGCGAGAGGAACCTTTTCTCTGCACAGACCAATAGAAAAAAGTAATAAAGGCTGGGACAGAAGGGTAAGGGGATGTAGACATGTTCTACCTGCAAACAGCGAGCAGCTGTTCGAGGCTTAGTTGACAGCTGAGATTCAAGGACAACATAGCGCTTGGTGTGCTCACAGGTACTCTACCCGGCACTTTAGCTGCCCTTCCTAGGATTTGGATACACTTTGGGCAAGTTGCACACGTCATGTTGGATATACACATATCCCAAGTCTTTGAGTGCAGGCACTGTTGATGCCAACCTCAGTTTTCATTAACAAATAACTAACTACAGTGATTCCAAACAAATACTTGAGTAAGATAATACATTTATTAAATGCTAGTATAGCTGTTTAAATCTCCAGACAGCTTTTATGTGAAGTGATTGATAACAAAGACACCTTTATGGCTCCAACTGTAACCAACACAGTTCTTATTTTCATTTTTCCCAGCTTGTATGCTACACCCCTTCCATTTCATACCTGCCTTCACGTTTAGTATTCACATATGCTATAGAGTTCTCTTTTCATCAAAGGGAAAATACACAACATTGTGTATTTGTGTATACACACAAATACCCATGCACACTCTGCATTTAGAAGAAATTCATCCTGTATGCAACTCCAAAATGATGGCAAAAATATAGCCTAGCACAGTATGGGACTCTGAATTTAGAAAATGCAATGAGCCCTTTGACATCCATGACATCCTGAGTCACGATCATAGAACACAGGCCATACAAAGGCAGGACCTGCAGCACATGATATGGTGCCCTCACATGATGTGACAATGCAGCTGGAGCTGGTGTTTGACACTTTTCATCTGTCCATGTACACACACCTCCCCATTACTCTAACCACTTTACTGGCCCTTCCATGTTATACTTAAATATTTGTTTCTGTGAACATTGTTTTGTATCTGGGCTTACACTGGATGGAACAAGATTTTCTATTAAGCATCTGAGATTAATTGTGCTGACAATGCTTATATATCTGCAGGCAGTTAGCTGAACAAGCTGCATTGTATTTTTTTTTTCCTTGGTGCTCAGATAGGAACTGAAGTTGTATGTACTCAAAGTTTTAAAGCTTATATAAAAAAACCTGCTAACATTTATTTTTATTGTAGCTTAAGCGGTTTTAAGTTTTGTTGCTCCATGTTTTGAATGACAAATGTATAGAGAATATACCTAAATTGGGCAACTTAGTCTGTAAATTATAAGCTTAGGTCACATGCCATTTGTTGGCTCACTGTTCCAAAGATCATATTGCAAAGCTCCATTTGCTCACTGTGCACCTTCTCCAAAATGAAGCTTTTAAAATTTGGGATGAAAGCTACATTATGCAAGTTTGACTACAGGGATTCTGCTGCCCTTGGCAAATGGCAAATGCCCATCCTCAAAACCATGCAATCAACTGTGAAAATATTTACTCAAAAGTTAATAAAGCCCAAACAGGCTTATATTGTATTTTTATCACATCTGCCTCTTCTGTTGGTAATGAAAATATTCAAGACACCAAGGCCTTACTTATGAGAGTATTGAATTTTAAGTCTTACAAATGCTAAGAAATATGTTAAAAAGTAGACTTGATGTAAAGAGGATTTTTGTTTTGACAGACGACAAACTATTTTGGTGTGACGACAGTTCAGCAAACTCTATTCTTGAGGAAAAACTTAAATTTCATAAAACCACAGGACTCTGTGTGTAGGACACAGCTGTGTGTTAGAAAATCAAGGTTACATATTGAGGTGTGCCATTAATCTCCTGTTGACTTTGCTGAGTGAATTATTTCCTCTACCACTTGGTATTCGCTGTTTTACAAATTAGGTTGCAAGCTTTTAAAGGACTATTATTCAGTATATACCTTTCATGTGCTGCAATGGGGGTCTTCAGCTGTAGTCAAGTGATGGCTGTATTGAACCTGTAGGTCTTTAAAGTACAGAAATCAGAGTATTTTTAAGAATCAGTCTGTTGACTCCTTGACTTCCTTTTCATTCTCTTTTTTTTTTTTTTGGTCTGTCCTGACAGACGTTCTGTGTTTGATATTCAAAGAAAAAAAATAAAAGACCTGTGAAGTGGCTGGCAGTAGACTCAACCTTAAACCTGTAAAGTCAAGAGCTTCCAACATCTGGATTTACCTGCCTGTACAATTAAAATACAGTGTTGAGATCATGGGGTGGTATGGAATTGAGGGGAACTTTCACACTGATCTTTATTATTGTAAGGAAACACAGTAGATCACAGGACACCGAACTTACACTCTTGTACAGTACAAGGTAAGGCTGGACAAAGGTGTAAGTTTGGGGCCCCAGCTGCTGGCATAATATCAACATTCAGTAGAACAAGCACTGAGATACAGAGACATGGGGAGATTAAAAAAATAACTTCAAAAGACTTCAAGGTCCAAAATGTTACCGTTAGGTTAGGCATGGCACAAACAAATATTAAATGTTCCCAATTTTAGAAAGACCTATATTCCATCTGGGAGTCTGGGAAGGCTATGTAACCTAATGTGAAAGCAAGGCAGATGCTGCCAGCTCCACTGACCCATGCATCTTTACTTCTCTGAACTCAGAACAGTTTATGCTGCCGATCAACAGTTAAGCAGGATTATACCTCTCTGTATTGTTTTCCTCTTTCCTTTTATGCTGGTGTAAGCCTCTTAGGAAAAAAGTTATGTATTTCCAAATGAAGGACTGCAAATTGCTTCACCTGCTTGTTTCACTTAAAGAGTACTGCTTTTTCATACACACAACCAGACACTTGGCAAACTTACTGGTGCCTAGCAGTCTCATCATGGCCAAACTTTTTGTTGAATGAAAAGTGGACTGAATATATGCTGATAGTACTGTAGTGTTCACTCTTGTGTTCTGAAAGTATGGAGAATCTTAGGGTAGGATAAGGAATATAGCTATCCAGCGTGTCTGTGTGAAAAATCTGTTATCCAGACACTGAAAAATAAATAAATTGCCCTTAGAATGTTTTTATGAACTGACATACAAGTTTTATCTCTCAGAGAAAATGTTGATCAAAGCACCCATGTATTAGAAAGAATCACAAGCTAAAATTTATCCTGCATAAGCACAGAAGAAAAAGCAAAATACCTTACATTGATTTTTATTGATTTTTGTGTAAAACACAGTCTATGGAAAAATAGATAAGAGCATTACTAATAATTTATAATAGCCCTGTTCAGAGAGACAGCACGAACAGTCTGACAAACACAACTACAAAGAGAATATTACACATGGGAGACATATTATGCTCACTGTAAGACACTGCCAACAAGGCATGAGAAACAATATATAATGACAGAGATCATTGTTCAAGTCAGTTAAATGTGTCACTTATTTTAAAGGCTGTAATCTAATTAATTCAAGCAGTATCGTACGGTGATACAATATCAGTACTGCAACATTACTCATTATATTGATAGAAAATACTACAGGATGAATAGCCAAGAAATCAAAACCTTGTGTATTAGGAGATGCACCGTCTGCAAGGATCTATGCATATGCATCTATTACCACTGCATATAGGAAAATATTATACTGAAAAACTCTATCTAATTTTTATGCACCTGATTTATCTAACTTTCATAGAAAAGCTGTTTCCTAACTATATTCATACCTGTGAAATTTATAGCTGCTTGGGAACTCATTGCCTTATATTAATTAACCATTTCCTTTAATGATAGTTGGGCAGCTAATACCATACAGACACAAACACAGAGACACACTATTTTATAGGCAATTAATGCCAAATAAAAATATGAATGTACTTCCTCATGTTGGTACATCATATAATTCACAATGTTGGAACAAAAAATTAAATGTGGCACCAATTCACAGTAACCATTACCACAAGCTAAAGAACTTGCAAAACAATTACAAAATAATTAATCTCTGAATAACTCAAAAACTCTAAATAATTCAAGAACATGTGCTTAATTAACTTGTACATAGTTTCCACAGTTAATAGAATTGTAAGATAAAATTAAAGACACATGGAACCTGTAACAGAACTCTATTTTACACAATGTTAAGAAAGAATACCTTAATATCCATAGAAAACAAATAACCTGTTGCTAAATACATAGAGGTCTCCATTTTATAGTATGTGTACAATTCTGTATCACATATTAAGCACTATTTTTTTTACTGTGCAGTAATTAAGAGAAATTAAGCTTATTTCATTACTTACTTTCATTAGGCAGTTAAGCGATTTATATAAAGCTACACAAAAATATTTTTATAGCAGGCTATTCTTCAAAATATGTATTTATTCTCCTAAGTAACTAAGATGTCTAAATGAATTTAGTTGTTTATATTTAGGCAATCAAAACTAAACAATTAGCCTCAGGTATTTTTCCAACGAGAAGTCCTACGGTGAGTTCTATAGAAATCAATGTGTTTGGTCACATGAACAAAGATCCCTTGAGGGACTAAAGATATGCTGGATATAAAGTTTCCTAAATGAATGAGCGTCGTCCTTCCTCCGGGCTTAACAGTGTCTTGTTAGAGTGAATTGGTCCTTAAAGAACACAAAATATTAAATCACAAGTCAACATGCCATTCCAGTTAGAAGTAAATACATGGCCTAATAGGAAACCATATGTCATTTTTGTAGCACAAATATTTCACAAAATGCCTTTATATACTTGATCTAAAAATATTATCTATTTATTAATACTCCAATATTTAAATCTTTCAAGCAACATATAAAATTAGAACACATTTTTAATTTTCTACACACAGTTTGAAAAAAGGAATGACTCATCATTATTCTCCCCAGACACCTTTGGCAGTTTAAAATTTAGCAGTTTAATCATTCTTGAAGAAATTTAATGATGAAATAACTTTTTGCATAGGAAAGAGGGCCAATACATTTCTGTATATACTGTCAGTGGATGCATTACAGTACAACATCTATGGACTTTGACAGTAATTTTAAATTAGTACAATATCATAGTTCTGCACCATCATCACTATTTCATCAAAACAAATAACTGTAGGGAACATGAATGTTAATTACATATTCTACAGAAGTGTAAAACTACTGTAAAACAACAGCAGCATATTTAATTTTGAAATGTAGTCAGATTGTCAATGGTAATACTTTCTGCTTAAATCTGTTCAGAGGTATGAAATCCTGCTCTCAGTTATACCAGCCCATTCGAGTGATTTTAATTAAGTTTCATGCACTGGACTAGGGTAGAACATAGCGTGATATTTATCCCATTAAAATTCTCCAAGACTTTGTATGTTCTAAGATTTTTAAAATCAATTTTATTTAAAGGAATGAAGCACAATGCTTCAATTTTGTGTGGTTTCATTCTGCAATAGTGAAATAGGAACAGTCCAGAACATTCAATTCTGCAAGCCTCTTAAGAAATATACACCTTTTGGTACTAGAATGCAATTACAGACAAAGTTAAGTTAGAAGTTGTAATTGTTACTTGTTCTTCATTTTTATGTGAAAATCTCATTTGTACTAGTTTAGGCTCCTGTCTGTCTCCAGCAATGACAGGGTTTTCATTTAAATGTCTAGAATGTTTGATAAAACAGAATAGTACTTGTGTATCACCAGTGTATCTAGTACCACTGAAATCGCTGCATATTGGAGGAGGAACAATTAAGTAAGTACCCTGAAAAAAACTTATTTGGTTTTGGAAAAAAGAAAGAATGCAAACATTTTTTATTTGATAGATTTATTGAAATTTTTTCGCTTTTCTTTGTTTTTCTGTAAAAAATGGGAAAGTTTCAAATTTCTAAAATGTTTGATAAATTTTTGGAGAACATAGCTATTAAATACAGTAGTCCAGAGGCAGCACCTGTCTCAGATAGCTTCAAAATTATTGATTTCCAAGAGGCTGAGAAGTTATGTTAGGAAAAAAAATCACTGGACACCTGCTTTCTTTTTGGAAGCATCTTCCACTTGTCAGCTATTGGAGACAAGTCTCAAAGACCTTAGTCTGACCAATTATAGCTGTTATTATCATTTACTTTTCCAAAAATGGTGAAATAAAATGAGTTATTTTCCTTCCAACTGATTCCATCCCCAAAGCTTAAAAAGGAGGATAAATCTGAGCTTTCCAACTACTTGAAATTGAAAACTTGTGAACTAAAAAAAAGTATCAAATACCTGTTGACACACATAACATAGGTTTTTTTTTCAAAAAATGTTTTCACAAACCTCCACTTTCGAAAAGAATCCATTGACCTCTCATTCAAAACAAAACATGTCTAGAGACATATAAAAATGCTTTAATTCTGAAAAATCATCATGCAAGTATTTCATTTTTTCATCTCTAGATATGAGCATGCTTAAAATAAAAGAAAGTTCAACTGTGTGTCAATTTGTAACAAACCCAGAACACACACAGGCTTGATGTGTAAGTTTGGGGAATCTGAATATTAGAATAAAAATAAAATAGTTGTAGATATTATAAATTTGAAATGAAATTAAGAATAACTAACATGAATTCTTTAGGCTTAGGTTGGTATAACTGGGGGCAGAGTTTGATTCTAGAGTCTTGTTTTTCTGTGAAGCTGTTGGTTTTATTACAAGCAGAGATAATGAGATTTACATGACCAGTGATGTTTAAGGATAAATTCAAGCTTAATTCTGTATATTTCTGATTTATGATTATTATGGAAAATTCTTCCAAAGTAATAAATAATAAGAGAAGGTTCAGCTAAGAAAATCAGAGATTTTAAACAGTGCAAATATAGATAAGAAAAATATACTTTCATACAAGTAAAGAAAATTAGGACCAAATACACACTCTGATTCACTGAAATAAAAGTTTTGCTAATTAAGCAGTAGTAGCCTGAAGGTATGAGTTGAGTTTGGCTATTTTGTTAGAGAAGAGTAATTACTACTGGAAGAGCAGTAGTAATAAATAGTTGTGAACATTATTTAGAATCCAACAGGAAATGCAAATGTCAAGGTTTAGAGTTTTTTAAGTATAAGAATAGTAATATGGTTTCTCAAAACTTCAGGCATAGCCCAGAGACACTTGTAAAAGTTAGACCTTTATATAAAAATAGAAGATTGGATTTGCACAAAAAGATACTAAGAATTTAAGACACATTCTGGGAAATTCATATATAGTAACTGAAACTCCAGTGTAGACACATACAGAACATGAGTATTGTGATGCTTCCAACATATTGGAAGTTTCACAGTGAAAATGGATTTTTATTTTTGCTGAATTCTCAGCTTTTCTTTTTGTTTTAAAATGTTTCCTCATATTCCAAAAGCATTAAAAAATCAAAAACTAGTGTGCACACATATCTTTCTGTAAAAAAGCACTGTTTTGAATCTTCATCATATGATGTATGGAAATAAAGAGACGCCAAAGGTCTAAAATCCTACATAATACTTTGGAAAAAAAAAAAACAAAGACAGTATTAGTACAATACCCTTTGCTTACAAGGTGTACAACCACACTATAATTGAAACTGGGTTTGCATATTCAAATCATGGAATGGTGTAAAACCACACACAAATAAATATATTGTACATGTGCAATACACTTGCCCAAGTGCAAGGTGCTGCATCTGGGTCAGGGCAACCCCTAGTATCAACACAGGCTGGGAGATGAAGGGATGTGGAGCATCCCTGCCCAGAAGGACCTGGGGGTGCTGGTGGATGAGGCTGGACATGACCTGGCCCTGTGCACTCACAGCCCAGAGAGCCAAACGTGTCCTGGGCTGCACCAAAAGCAGTGTGGGCAGCAGGGCAGGGGAGGGGATTCTGCCCCTCTGCCCTGCTCTGGTGAGAGAGATCCCACCTGGAACCCTGCATCCAGCGCTGGGGTCCCAGCACAGGAGGGACATGGACCTGTTGGAGCAAGTCCAGAGCAGGGCCACCAAGATGATCAGAGGGCTGGAGCACCTCTCCTGTGAGGAAAGGCGGAGAATTGGTTTGTTCAGCCTCAAAGAGATAGCTTAGGGGTGACCTAATTGCAGCTTTCCAGTACCTGAAGGGAGCCTGCAAGAGAGCTGGAGGAGGCAATGGTATATAGTGACAGGACAAGGGGGAATGGCTATAAACTGAATGAAAGTAGGTTTAGATTTGTTATTAGGAGGAAATTCTTTACCGTGAGGGTGCTGAGGCCCTGGAACAGGTTGCCCAGAGAAGTTGTGGATGCCCCATCCCTGGAAGTGTTCAAGGGCAGGTTGGATGGGGCTTTGAGCAACTTGGTCTAGTGAAAGTTGTCAAGGCCCATAACAAGGGGGTTGGAACTTACTGATCTTTAAGGTCCCTTTCATCTCAAACCATTCTGTGATTCTGTGATCATTAGAAATTAATTTGTTTCAAGCTCTGGTTATTTCCTAAATAATTTACTTTATATTCTGAAGTCAATAACCCAGAAATGTGGTTGTAATAGAAGAAATACTGCCCAGAAAATGTGGTGTTAATAAACAGCACTCTGACACATATGCTCTAAGTGAAAAAAATATCTGAAAAGTCTGGTTCTAATAAAATACTATTGTGATATAACTGTGCAAAGGAACATTAAAATTTTATTTCATAATCATCTGCCCTCTGTAATCCAAAACAAAAATATTTTTGTAGTTATCAGAAGTAGTAGTCTTCTAGTTATAAACTTCTCATAGTTTGGTTAAGAGCTTGTACTATATGTGAAGCAAGAGACTTTACAAACACTCTTACTTAAGTAAACTCCTAAAAATGCAAGTTTATGACAAAAAAACCCAAGCCCAAACACGTTCAACAGTGTTAACAAATATCGTCACATTACAGTTATCCTCTCTGGGGAGAGATGTGGAACAGACCCACTTACTTCTTCTATAACATGGCTTTTCTCCCATCCTCTTCGAATTCTCCTCAGTTTCCTACTTACACATGGCAAAAGTAACACGATCTTACCTAGAATTACAATGGAAGGCAGAACAAGGGCAAGAACAAAATTTGGTGGTGTATAAAATCTGTAATACTCTTCTTCAAAAGCTCTCTTCCATCCGTAAATCAGTACATGGAAAGTACTTATAAGCAGGGCAATGTATCCAAGTGTAGACTTTGAAGAAAGAAAAAACAGGGAAAAAAATTTAATAGCACTTGGTCCTTCACCTGAGAGCTCTAATACATTATTTGTATTATTTCAACATTTCTATTAGACATCAAGTTAAAATCTCTTACCTATTCACTAAATTAGCAATATACGGTTTTAAATTCACATTCTGAAATTTACAGACCGAACTGAGCACTGATTTACAGAGCATCTCTGCTAACATCTACAGGCCTTAGTCAAAGGTGAAAAGCCCAAATTCTAAGTAATGGAGGTCAACTTTAGGATATGTATGCCAATAAGGAACAATCCCAGTGTAGTTACTGGAACAACATCCATTGTGATTGGAAATGAAGTTTCCTATTTCTCAACTATGAGGATAGATCACTTCCAAGATTCCTTATTAAGGAACAATGCAAATCTGTTGGAAGAGATTTGGGCCTAAACTTTTTATCACTTTGAGACGCACAGCTTACTTCTTCCTCACAAAGGCCTACATCCACTTGTCTGATGTTAGCATAAATCATCCCCTACCTTCTCCATCAGTTGTTGCTGACTGGTTAATGGGAATATCTGAACTGCAGGGCTCGGGCAAAATAGCACAAAGCAGTGCTGCAGTTTACCATAAACAGGCAGTGCTGGATAAAAGGTGAAAGAGAAGGTTCCCGCAGCAACCTGCAAAGGACAGACCTTGCAGCACATAAATCTAGAGCTTGCCACAGAAGGAGGTGATAACAGGAGTCACTCACCAGTTCTGTGAATCTGCCTTTTTAAGGACCCTGTAGTTGTAATGCTTTGCAGACTTGACAATGCATCAACCTTAACTTTCCCAAGCCATGATAAAAGAAGACTACTATGCTTTGACTTCTGGTGGTGATCAAATGAAGAAAAACTCTTTCTGACCAAAACTGATATAATGACTAACTTGGTTAGAAAACATTTGTAGAAAATCATTGAAACAGAGAATGAGTATTAAGAAAGGTAACTGTCTACCAAGCTATGGTTTAATTCCAGCAAACAGAGAAGCAAAGAAAAATGCAGGCCAAGGGTCTATAATAGGTAGTGAAAGAATTAATTCCTTCTACTTCAACATTAAGCAGTTTCTAAGGGAAGATGAATGTCTGAGCTAATATTATTTGCAAGGACTCACAGGTATAATGGTATAAAATGAAAACACTTCTGTTAATTTCTTGGGATTGGTACCCTGTTTTTTGACTTGCCAATATTTATGTATTTTTTGCCAATGGTTTCAGGGCCATTTTGTTAAGCTTTAGATATGCTGCATACTTTTTCTTAAAAAACCAATTTGCTCCCAAAATATCCCACAGTAAGCAGAACACTTAGACAAACACTCGACGATATGAAAATGGCATATACGGTATCTGAACGGAACTTCTGGTAAGAAATTTGGACAGCAAACAATACTATCAAACCTGATGTTTTAATATGTTATTGTAGATTTTTGTTGCTATGACTGTCCTGAATTCATTGTTATATCACTGCCAGCAGGGAGAAGGCACAAGTGAATCATATCCCTCATTTCTTCATCAGGATTACTGATGGGAAATGTAACAATTCTTCAAAAAGAAACAGAAGGGAAATATTATACAGTCATTTCCAATTTATTTTAGTGCTTATTTTAATTCCATTTGCAAGCTATAGTGTTGAGACATCTATATTTTCTTTCTATCTAATGGTCAAAATGGAAACTAAGAAGTTCACCAGTACATTTTAAAGTAACAACACAAGGGCAAGAAACACATATGATGTACTTTTATTAAGTTTGGTTTTTTTGTCCTGTGAAGAGTTGCCGTATGCTTCTCTGAAGTGTTGGTAGGGCATGTGATAGTGTGTACTGGACAATTTCAACCACACACCTGAAAAACTAACAAAGACATTCCTACAGGAGCTTCTGTCAGGTATTAATGCTTTCTTCTTCAACTGGGCCCTTAACTACCATTTCCAGGCACCAGATGGTAATTCCTTTAAGAGCAGAGAACATCTGAAAGCAGCAAGAAGCAATACTATTTCTTCACCGGTAAATTCACATTGATCAGTGTGGTGAGCAGCAATATCAGTTGTAATGGTTGGGAACTTTCTGCCTGGGCTTTAGAATGGCTGCCAGGAAAAGTGGAAGAATATCTTTGGTTGCTTTGCTTCCTTATCTTCCATAATACTATGTTTCCTGAAAGCTGAGTAATAGATTAGCACATTTCCTATGGACTCCCAAATCTTTTCACTTTTCTCTAAGTCCTCCCTGTTTTGTTTCTTCTCCTTCATGATCCAAGTCAGCTTTTAGCCAATACGGGAGATTCCCAGCCAAGGCTACTGATAAACTGGACAAACTGGCATTGTTTGAGAAAGGAACCAACAAAGGTTAGAGGAGTGGGAAAGATGAAGGATAAAAACCCCTGAACTGTTACCAGCAGGATGTACATATTTAAAGACAAAAATGTGCTGTGGGGCAAACCTGCTTCAGGAATTTCTACATTCACAATGGTTGAGTAATTCCAAGCAATTTATACGTACGAAAGATATTTTCTAAATTCTACATTTATGCAAGATATACTTCAGATTCTTCCAGTAACTGGCTATTGCTAAAGTTACAAGCTGTCTGTAGTAACTTCTGACTGGAATCTTACCCATAAACTTGCTAAATACGCAGGCCTCAGTCTTCTTTACTCTGGGGAAAAAGTATCCTGTTCTTGTGAGAGTACCAAGGCAGGTTCTCTCACAAGAATAGGCAGGGCAGCCTTTCCTCGAAGTGTGTGCATGAGAAATATTTTAGGAACATTGCCTCCAAAATACTTCAGGATTGTGCTAGCGGAGAAAAGGAATATCTACAAAAAGGTCAGCTTTCTACTACTCGAATGGCAGATTTGTGTTGTTTTTTGCTAAAAAACATGAAGCTCAGCTTTCAAAACCAGTCTGTTCTGTCCATTGCCACTTTAAATGATGGGTTTTGGACTTGAAGTCTTAGACTGGAAAACAAAAGCAGCAGTCATTTATGTTTACATTATATATTTACAGTTCCCTCACAAGACTGAAGGACCCAGTGCAGCATAGCTTGCAGACAACATTCTCCATTTCCTTGTATTTTATGTGAACACTCAAGGACTGGTTTCAATAAATGTCTTTTTTTCTATTTGCAGTGTGTTGGTTTAGGCTGTTTATTCTGCCTGCTCTGACAAAATACAAATTCTTTTGTATTTCTTGCCCATGTCTTCCTTTGCTCCTTATCCAAATATATTTAGATGACAAAGAGTACTGAAGTGGCATTTAAGAAAACTGATGCATTAGTTTATCAGCCCCAGCTTTCTTCCCTGCTGCTTTTCTCAGTAAACTTCAACTCTGGGTCATGTTAAGGTGCCTGCAAAGTTTTACGCTAAGTTTCAATCATCTAGGATGTCCTACTGAGAAAACTCTTCATCACTGTCTCATTCTGTGGTTCCTCTGTCTGGATGTTATGAGTGTTTCTCTCCAAATCATGATGAAGTAATCGGACCTTTGTTTTGTACAGTGGTCAGCTCTGTACTGTAGCAATTCCTGTTTTCTGCTGGTCTCTTTGCTCCTTCTAGGACTGACACAGTAATTTCCTTTTGCACTATTAAACCTTCTCATATCTCACTTTGTTCATATTCATACTATGAGCGAAGGAGTGGAGCCTGCACTGCTTGTCCTCTCAAAGTCCTTTTCCCTTGATGAAGCAGGCTGGAATTTTTGGGGCTGCTGACACTTGTGTTTCAAACCAGGCTAGGTAAGATGGAGGCATCTCCAAAATAATTTGGGATATCAAAGACAGCAATGATTTCTGTGCAAAAATATTGATAACTGGTGTTTCTTTATAGTACTAGGAAGACTGTGTTGGAAATCTGTTTGAACTGCTGTAGGCTGAGGAGATGCTGCCTAGGGCTTGTACTACCAGAACAAGGCTAGTCTATACTGCGCATGTTAATAAACTCAGATTTTCCTAGCATGTTCTAGTGGTAAAACTCTTTAGAAGAGACCAGACCCTTATTTTGATGAAACTGCATTTACTAAGATGAGCAAGCAATAGTGTGTTGTTCTCAGTGGGAAGTGCTGAGCTGGGAAACTGTCTGAGTGTGCTGACTGACTGATTCTTCATCTGTCAAATGTGAAACAATTTCAGCAACTGTTGTGGCAATTCATCTGAGATTCAGGATTAAAGTAGAGACATACTGCTTTTCCCAGATGAAAAGAAAAGCAGCAATGGGATGATAGGTTAGTAGTTTGTTTGTCCCCCTGACTTAGAGAAGATTGAGAAATTTAAGTTCTATTTTCCTTCATTGAACTGCCCTTCAGAAGAAGAAAAAGAGAGAGCAAGTATTACAATGTTTTATCTGTTCTACTTGCATACTGGGTACAGTGAAACATGCAGAAATACAGACTCCTTTTACTTTAGTAAGCAATCACTGAAAGTCTGTTTTTTCATTGAAGAAAGCAAGAAGATTTGACAAGTAACTAAATGAATAATAACTTGCATCCTGAGAGTTAATGACAAACTAAATATTCATTAACATTAAGAAATTTTTAGTAGTTCAATACTTTTGTGATTAAGAATTGCAAATGATCATAGTTCATTACCAATAACAGTTATCTTCTGCACATAATGCAGTATGAACTGTAACATACATCCAGAGCGAACAACTTTTTCGCAAACAAATTCCTCAAAATAGTGACAGATGGGTCATTAAAATTCATAATTATTTAAATTTGGAACTATTTCGACTTAATTTACAGTGGAAATAACTGCAGTAAATATGCAGTTGTATTGGCAATATCATTGTGATTATTGTGTGGGTTTTGACTCAGTCACATAAGCCTGAAATTTGGAAACATGAGTAAGGAAAAATAAGACACAAATGCTGTGTTTGTGGCTGGAAGTTATTACTGGATAAAGACATCGTGTCACTCACAAGTGAATACATATTTTTCCCTTTTGCACTAATGGTTTATATCACCCAACAGCAGTACTATTGTCCCCACAGTGCGAACTCCAGATGGCAGAGATGTTGTAACAATACACTTGAGTATTTAGTCCCTCTGAAGGCTCAAAGCCATGACTGTGAATAAACAGTTCTGTCAGGGTAATTCCACTTTGAAAAAATTTTCAGCAAACTTTTTGTAGGTCTACCTGCAGTTTTCCAGTAATGGAAATCATAATGTAGGGGAAGACATTACAGACAGACCTCAGACAACCACAGCCATTGAAGTGTTCCCCACCACTCTCTTTAAGAGGTCTGTAAATTATGAAGCGCAACCCAAGCCCTGAACTTTAAAGTCAGTGCCCACATTCTGAAGTGAACAGGACTCAGAATCAGGCAATATTATTACAATTGCTAAGCTGAAAAAAATGTTAATCAGAAAAGACTGAGCTGAGACTACAATACTAAAGCCAAAGTCAGAAAACAAAGCGTAACAAAACCCAAAACTGTGCACACAGAGGAAATTTTCACCAGACTGAATCCTAGTAAAATTTCTTATACCTGACTGCCACCTAAAACTACTGGCAATTATGTGTAAGAGCAAGCATGGAGCTGTTTATTAAAGGCCATATTTCTTAGTAGTTCATGTTGGTTAGATTTGCCTGTTGTAGATATTTATCTGAGGAAGGAAGGCAGCAGATGGTGTGCCAGGGCCTTGAAAAGCCTCTGATTTTAATAGGCAAAGCTTCATATATCACTAGTGGGTATTTTCAGCCAATGGGAATAATGCAGTTGAGAGCTCCCACATAGTGGAGGGGAAGTTAAACGTCATCAATGGCACCACGGCTGTCAGAGGGTTGTTCAATAAAAATCCTGCAGGGCAAATTAAGTCTTCAATTTTAATGGTTGTGTCCATCTACCTACAAGTATCTCATCAGTATCACTGCATTTAGCAAGTTTGTCCAAATTTATCTAATTTGAATTTAGCAAGAAATTCTAAGAACAGAAAAAGAATAGGTTAGTGATCACTTGGTCTTAGCTATGTTGGTTATTTAAGATCAAGAAGTGTAAAATGGAAAGTCCTGTTCTAACACTCATGAAATGCTTAATGTGCCTTCACAGTAATATATTTGCCAAGTAATTGTTATTTTTATTAAATTGCCAGAGATAGAGGAAAAAAAGGCTCTTGTCACATTGCAATGAGCTTTTGCTTGTGATGGTGATCATGATCATGATCAAGGAATTCTTGATAACACCAAAACCCCTGTATTAAAAAAGTAACACACCTGAATGAAACTGAACTCCCTCCAGTTTAAGGCACTGTTTACTGAAGGGATGGAAGTTACTGCCAGCAAAGAAAGCAATCCAAGACTCATTATTCCAAAGGAGATATACATTTCAATTCTCCACACTTCTTCCTCATTCCAAGAATTTTCAACATTTGCATGAACCTGATGAAAGAACAGAAAGGAAGAACTTTATTCTAAAAAATATTAAAAATACCAACATAAGTTATTTTGCTGACTTAAAGTTCACAGTCACAGGACAACTATAAAATGGGGTCAAATATTTCAGAGGTTTCCTCATGTCTTGGAGAAAAACAACTATTTCCTTACTGCGGGTACTGGCTCTTGCTAGATTAAAAATATGTTAAACATGGAAATTTAGATGAGATACTAAAAGAAAATGTAACATTATATACCATTTACAACAATACTGTTATAAAATAATGTAATTCTGCACATTCTTACACACTGTAGAAAAGGAGCTGTTTTCTTCAGACTCTGCAAACTTAAATTCTGTAACATATGTTGGATGAACCTGCAATTTCTTTTTAGTTTGTCACATTTAGAAATAGTTTAGCATAATTTCCTGACTTTCCTTCAGCTCTCTATGCTGAGTCCAAGCTTGTTTCTCTCTTTCACTATTGCCATCAGATTTTTCCAAGACGGTTCTTGCTGGAGAGCTTTACCAGAAAAAAAGAAACAATTCAGGACCTTAACAACTGAGAAGCTTAGACATTCAATTCATTTTTCCACTTCCAGGTCAACTATTACAATATGACATGTCTTGAAAAAGGTTCACTAGAAATATTAGCAAGTGAATGTTTTACAGTATCATTAAAACTAAGACAATTTCTTAGTAAAATTGCCAGTGAATCCTTTAAAAATTCTAATTTTAAGTGTGAATTACAGATTCTTGCTGCCTATTATAGTTTTGCCCTTCCTGTCTTTGTCTTAAGTTCAGTTTTTAATGCTAGCTCTTTCAGAGTTTGTGACACTCCCTGTTAATTTGTTCCATTTGATTTTATTTCCTTATTTGGTTTTTCTTTCTGTTCTATCACATCTCTCTTTTCTACAGATTTTATGTGCTGAATGGCAATGCTGTTTTTCTGGAAATGCTGCTTTTCTGCCACTTTCAAGGTTACAATAAGCTATCTCACTGACAGTCAGGAGCATCAGACCCTCTTCTAGAGGATGACAGATTTGTCGGAGAATGTTTCAGGGTTATGCAAGATCAATTGCTCCTGGGAACTATGAGTCAATTTCTATTGCCTGCAATAGATGATGTTCATAGAATTTTAAAAGAATAAAGTATTTTCAACACTGCTTCAAAATGTTACAAAGAATCAGCATTGCCTTCTTTTTTTTCTTTTTGGAATGTAAAAGTATCTGTAAACATGATTATAGTATCTACCCTTATACTTTTCATATTTGTAAATGCACTTATGATATACATACTTCCCCCTAGTGTTAAGTATACATAGAAAGGAACATACCTCAGAACTTTCCTGCTGTTGCTCTTATCCTGTCTATCCTACATTCTTCTTGTGTATATTGCTATAAGGAATTTCAGTAGGACATGTCCTTGATTCCCCCGACCACACCAACTTGACTTCAGATTGACCCACAAGGTGAGCAAAATGCACAGACTTTCAGTCTCCTTATTTGGCACCAGCTATGCATAAGATAACCCGTAACATTCTGTGCCAAAAGCAGTAGAACAGATTAAGAAAACACATCTATTGTATTCAGGAGCCATAAGCACACAGCCAAGGCGTTTGTGGCTTATTGAACTGAAGATTGTCTCACCTGTTGATATGCCATGTTGAGGAACAAGTAGCGCTCTGATCTCCTCATAGGCAAGCAGAGGCTGTACACCACATGCACAGTTGCAAAGAAAAAACTGAGCAGCCCAAGCTGCTTTCGACACTGGAGCCAGTTGTCCAGCCAAGGAGGAAATCGCCGATACTTAGTCCCGTAGTAAAGCTGATAAGCAGCTGCAATAAGTCCTGATAAATACACTAGAGAAAGCAAAGTGATAGCAACGATCGGCAGAGTCTTGTTCACGATCTCAATGGGAATCTTGTAAAAGTCACTCTGCTGATTTCTCATGTATGGATGGATGACATCTCTGACAAAGGAATAGATGAAGAAAAATGTTGCCAGGCTAATGGCAATCACTACAGGCCCCTTCCACAGGGTGAACAGTCGCAGAGGCAGGTTTTCAATCTCCCTTGAAGACGACAATGCCCCCAAATCAATAGGAATGAAACCGAGCTGACGGGCAAGCTCAATAACTTGATGGCGAGCCTGAACATTGTTACTGCATATATAGACCTGTTGGGAAAGTCAAGGGAATTGTCTGTATGTAGTCAGAGAAAGAGACTCAAAGGTAAACAAAAAACCAACAAAACCCACCAAAAACCTTAAGGGCCTCCAAATCAAAACTACAACACAACTGGTAAAACGGTACACTTTATCCCAGCTTTTATCAGCTAGATGACAATAAAATCACATAAAAATCTAGCCAAGTGTAAATATGCACACTGATTTAGCAACAGAGTAATGAAAAAAAAATTGGACTTTTCTTGGATTTAATAATGGGGGATGTCTTGGTAATCTGAACACTGAAACCTGTCATACTGAAATGTCTACAGGACTGGATTAACTTGAAGCAACAGCTCAAAGCATTTCAGAAAATCCCAAATCTCTCAGAAACACAGGAATCTTGAACAACGACCCTTAAAACAACTACAGCATACATAGAATGTGAAGCAGAGAACTTTATAATCTCTCCACGGTTAACAATTTTAGCTTCTTTCACTTTTCACAGTGAAAGAAGTGTACTGCTACCAAGTACTTCAAGGTTCCTTTAAAGTTTACAGTGGGCTATAGTTTGCCCAGCACTGTTTGCTGATCATCTGCATTGAAGCAAATACAATCTGTTTTGACTGAAGTGAATTATTTATAGTGTAGTGCTATTCTGAAAGAGGATAAAAGAAGTATGGTGAGGTTATTTTTTAAATTATGCTAATTCCATATTAATTGAATTCCATTTAAATCTACCTGAAGTGCCAGAAAACTCAATTTAGTCTCCAGCAGTCATGCTACATCATTTATTTCTTATGTATTTCTAAGATTTCATAAAGTTGTGAAGGACTGGATGCTTGCACAGGCTTACATCACTTCAGCAAAACATGAAACACATAAAGGTGCCTTTTCTAATATGCAGGATGGATTTGCAGAACATACTGGGAAGGAATTTGAACATGATGTTCCCAAGCAGCCCTGGATCAAATGAATGATCACTTAGAAACATATGTGCCTCCTTCTGTTCCCTCATATTTATGATTTTGGGGCACTCTAAAAGCTAGATAAGTTCTTTCAATCACTTTGCTGCTACATCGAATGCAAGTATTTTTAGAACAGCGGATTCCTGAGCTCTGGGATCAGGACCTCAGATTTCTGTGCATCTCTTTCAATAGTTCACCCCAATGCTGTAACTAAAATACACTGGGAAGACCGTCTTTATCCTTGTATAAAGCATAAGGATACACATGAACATATTTCCTATGGAAAACATTAAGACCCGACTCTTCTCCAATGTCTGTAGTCATCGAAAGGTCAGTTGTCTACTCTAAGCTAGTATCCAAATTTCCTCTGCAATCTTTAAAGACAAACAGGCAACACAGGGAAAAAATTGGACCACTTATTTTCTTTGTCTTACGGTGGGAAGAACTAAACTCTGAAGGTTTTATTGGCTACTAAAATGTAAGCTAAAGGCCCACCATTTTAGACATGTTAAATCAGGCAGCATAAATCTCATGAATTCTCACTGTTACATTCAGTTCGTGTCATTTTCATCTTAAAAAATAAATTAAATACAAATAACAACTTTACCTGTCTGCTGGCATCCTTTGGTCCTAACTGCAGTGACCATGCTGAAATGACATTGAATCCTTTGACAATTAGGGAATCGGGAAAAAGTGATGCCAAATACTCTGCATTGGAGTCTGGATATTGGTCTACTCTTGTATTATTGCTGACATCAATCAGAATTTTACCAGCAAGTAAATGTTTGAGGTCCCACAAAGAGGTGTAATGTTCTCTGTGTATGGCTACAAAAATGATGTTTGTTTTAGCTACTGCATCTTCATGGTGAGTGACATCAACCACATGGGGGAAGAAGTCAGCAGCATGTTTAGGGTTTCTGCTTCCTACGACCACGTGGTACCCACATCGGATAAGTCTAATCGTCAATGACTTAGCGAAGTCTCCGCTGCCAATGATGCCTATTGTGACCTTATTGGCATCCTTGATGCCATTGGCAACATTTGGTAGAAAAGTTTCATTGAGGTTCTTGGGACTCCCCATCATAGAGATTGATTCCATACTTCCAAGACACCAAACCTACAATGATTTCTTTGGGGAAAAAAAAAAAAAAGAGGAGAGAGAAGAAAAGAAGAAAGAGAAAACAACAAAAGGAGAAATCAGCATCATACAATTTTATGTGACCTCAAAATCCATTAATATCTCTGGAAGCAAAATCTTTGGTTCTAAGTTTTGTATTATATTTTCTCCTTAATCAAGTATGTGCTAATCAATTTTGTCTTGCAATGTGTCACTAACAGGAGAAACAATAAACATAAAATACTTCAAGCACTTCAATAATACACTTACTTAAGTAAATAACAGGTTTTTCATCTTTTCCTATTTCCTACCTTCCACTGCCCTGGAATACTGGACCACAAGATAACTTTGTACTCCTGAAACTAATAGTCAATAGAATAATGAGAAGAAACGTGAAGAAAATTGGAAAATAGTAGAATGTAGAGAGCACTGGCCTGTGATCAGCATGAGGACAGTGAGTACGTGGAAGCTGAATTCCATTAAAAGTTTATGCAGGTTATTATTGTGATATCCTCTCCTGGCCATGAAGGAAGAGATGTAAAAGTCTCAAAGCTACAAATGTCATGGCTACCACCACGACAAACATCCATCTGATATACTCACCTGTCAGCCTGGAAAATGGGCTGCCCATGTGGATCCAATGGCAGAAACAACAAGGGAAATTTATCAAGACCTAGTCGTGAGATCACTAATGACATTTCTAGGTCAGACTTCTAGGTTTGGCCATGGATGTGTAAGGATTAACTGTGGATGCAAGGGTTAAGGATTCAAGGCCATGAGTCACAAATATGCTTAACAGAATTTTCTATCCAGGCAAGTAAGATAAATCCTGGAGACAAACAAATGGGACAGCCTTCCATAAAAAGCTAATGGCAGGAAGCAACAGATTTCATGCAATAATAAAAGGGAAGATAGTTCTAGGACTCAAATTGAGTGTAGTAAGGGATGTTTTGAAGAACAGAAGCTAAGGCTTGCAGAAAAATAAAAGAAATACTGCTATATCCTTGGTCAGAGAATTGCAATAAAGCTGGAAAAAAGACACTAAAAAACAAGAAAACAACCCTCAGGAGAGAAGTTTTCACATGAAGCCACAGTTACGACATAAGTAGTTCTGCATTGTTGTGGGGGGTTGACCCTGGCTGGAGGCCATGTGTCCAAAAAGGTGCTGCTCTATCACTCCTCTCCTCAACTGGGCTGAGGTACTTGAAAGTACAACTTGAAAGGCTCATGAGATGAGATAAGGACAGGCAGAGATCACTCACCAATTACCACCACAGGCAAACCAGACTCTACTTGGGGAAATTAACTGACTTTATTACCAACCAAAATCAGAGCAGGATAATGAGAAGTAAAACAGATCCTAAAAAGCCACTTTCCCCTCACCCCAGGAAGCTTCTTCCTGGGCTTAACTTTATTCCTGATTCTCTACCTTCTCCACCTCTGCAGTGCAGGGAGACAAGGAATGGAAGTTACGGTCAGTTCATTACATGCTGTTTCTGCTGCTGCTTTCTCCCCAGAGAGAGAAGTCCTTCCCCTGCTCCAGTGTGAGGTTCTTCCCACAGGAGAGTCCTCTACACACTTCTCCAGTGTGAGTCCTTCCACACATCATTACATCATTAACTGATTACCTTAATGATTACATCATTAACTGAAATTATAATTGGAGAGTTAGCCCTCATATGCAAATGGACCAAAATTATAAAAGTGTGAAGAACCCGTGACCCAGCATCCATCTTGGGTGAAGCCCCTCATAGGCTTTACACTCCCAAGGTGTACCTTTGAAGGCCCTTCAAACAAATACCTACTTTTATTCTCTTATTCTTATCTAGCCTCTGTTTTCAGGTAGCCACTTCAAGGCATCACCACAGGCTACAGTTCTTCACAAACTGCTCCAGTGTGGGTCCCTTCCACAGAGTGCAGTCCTTCAGGAATAGGCTGCTGCAGTGAGGGTCCCCATGGGGTCACAAGTCCTACCAGGAAACCTACTCCAATGTGGGCTCCTCTTTCCACAGGTCCACGCCAGGAGCTTGCTCCAGTGTGGGCTTCCCATGGGGTCACAGCCTCCTCTGGGCATCCACCTACACTAGTGTGGGGCTCCTCCACAGGCTGCAGGTGGATCTCTGCTCTACCATGAACCTCATGGGCTGCAGGGGGACAGCTGCCTCACCATGGCCCACAACACGGGCTGCAAGGGAATGTCTAACCCAGTGCTTAGGACACCTCCTCCTCCTTCTTCTTCACTGGCCTTGGTGTCTACGTAACTTGTTTCTCTCACATATTCTCGTCCTCTCTTCTGCCGCTGCAATTACATTTTTTATTCCTTCTTACCTATGTTACCCAAGAGGTGCTACCACCACAGCTGATGGGCTCGGCCCTGGCCAGCCACACATCCACCCCAGACCCAGCTGGCACTGGCCCCATTAGACACAGGGTCTTGCAGCCTCTCACAGAAACCACCCCTACAGCACCGCTCCCCATCCTGCTACCAAAGTCTTGCCAGGCAAACCCAATACAATTGTAGAACAGGAATAAATTCTGAAAATTAAGAAAGCCAGTGACGAAAGGCAGGCTAAGAAGGAGCAAAAAGAAACCACAAGGGTGCTGTCTTGGGAGCAATCAACAACAGACGACACAGAACCTTTTCCTGAGCCATCATCCAAGAGCTGACATGAAGGTAAATAATCATCAGTGGAGGACATTACCCAGCCCTTGGCTAGTAATACAGCATGTGTGGCGAACAACCTCCCACTATTAAAAGTGTTTTTGTGTTTCAGAAATTAGAGGAAGCTACTAGAAGAATGGGCACTTTTCATTTCAGCTTTGACTAGAAGTTACGAACTCACTGAAACTGGACTCAGAAGTTAAAGACAGAAAGCAGTATGTGAAAGTGACCACAAAGTCAGTATTCGAAGAAAAGATTCTAACAGTGAATCCATCTGGCAGAGCATGAAGATTTTTATGCATGCACTGAGAAAAGCATTGACTTTTTCCTTACCATGTGACCTAGAACATATTTAACACATGAGCAAACTACCAGTATTTCCTGTATCAGGATGGGCTCGCACCCAGGAACATAATGAGAATAATTGTATTTTATCTCTTATCAGATAAGAGATATATCTGGATATGACAGAACATGTATGCTTTCACCATGTGATTACAGGTGCCATTTCAGTTCATGCCATGTAAGCAGAAGGTGCTGCAAAACTTTGAGATTGAAAGGGACCCACCATAAGGAAATGGGCTACCAGTACCATTTAACCATGCTGCAGCCCACTTTCAGTTTTAGTCCAAAGGATCCTTGGGAGAGTGGGCACACAGGACTCGTACATGATGAATTGCTCTGGTAAGCTGAATTTGGCCTGCTGGCCAAAGTTTCTCACTGCCTGTTCTAAGGAAAATACAGTGTGAGTAACAGAATCAAACTGACAGACTTCATAAAAAACCCTTAGGGAATAGGCTGACATGACTTTTAGACAAGTAATCTAAGAGATGTACAAGAGTAGAGAGCTAGCAGCTACTGAAAGGGACTACATTAAATGTACAATAGCATTTCAGAGGCGAGAGTGTGTAAGACTTGTAACTGCAACAAGAGAGCTTTCCTGACCTGAAAAATCACACAAGATTAAAATAAAAAAAAACAAAACCAAAAGTTTGTGTGCATGGCTAAGGAGCAGTATAAAAAGATAAAGAGACAGTGCTATCATGTAGGGCTAAGATCAGAACAAGGATGGTACAAAAGTGAGTTTGTAACTAGTGAAGAAGATAAATGGCAACAAGTAAAAGTTCCATAAATACAATAAAAAGACAAAAGACAGAAAGCAAGGTTTATAACTTCAGAGGAAAAGGAACAAGTTATAACTCATCCAAAGTAGGGCCAATTGTTAGACGTCTTCTTTATTTCAGCCCTCAGCAGAAAATTTAACTGTGAATAGGTATTTAAAGAAATTCCTTTTACGGGGAGACAGATGGTGAGGTCAAAGTGGAAAACGGTAAGTTAAGAGTAAAGGATAAAGTTAAAGATAAGATAAAGATAAGATAAAGATTTTCAAGTCAGCAGACACTTACGAAATCAGCCCTTGATGCTTAAAATGCTGATCAAAGTGACATCTTCAGAACTACAGAGATGACAAGACAGGCAGACTAGCACATACTGCTAAAAGAAGGGTGGAGGACGACTAAGGAAAACAAAGACTTGTTAGCCTAACTTCAGCCGCTGGACAGATTTTTCATCAAGTTATTGTGCAATCATTTAGTAAATAAATGGGAAGCAGATGATAAGAAGCAGCTGAGGTGGGTTATTCAGGAACAGATTTCAACAAAACCAACCTTCTTTTACAAACTACCTGATTTCAAAGTTACAAAGTAGTAAAAGTGACATAGATTTGACATACGCTCTCACATTAGGTAAGAGAACATCACAGAGCTATGTCAGCCAGATGGTGACACACGTGAAAAACTGCTCCTGGAAAAATAACTACTGGAGGAGAAAACCGAACCAACGCAAGCCGGGCCACTGTATGTGTGACCCCCCGCTCGGGCGGGCACTTACGGGGCGCGGGCTGAGGCGCGGGGCTGACGGGAGGCCGGGCGCGGGCCGGTGCCCCCTGGGCGGGCTGGCGGGCAGCGGCTCGGTGCGGAGATCCAGCCCGGAGCAGCTCGGCGGGGCCCTGGTCCGGGCCGGCATCTCCAGCTGCAACGACAACACCGCCCGTGACAGGAGCCGCGGCCCCACCGCCCGCCGGGCAGAGCCCG
>VWZT01004349.1:603180-625122 GCA_013397055.1 Pachycephala philippinensis | reverse complement strand
CCAGGAGCACCGCGCCGCCGCTGCTCCTCCTGGCACTCGGGCCCCGCAGTGCCGGGCGGGCGGGGAGGCGGCGCCTCTCCTGCCGCTGCGACCCGCCCCCTGCGGCCGCTTCGCCACCGCCGCCACCGCGGCCCGGCGAGTCCGGGGGCGTGGGAGCCTTGGTGGGTGACCAGTTGACCATGAGCTGGCAGTGAGTCCTTGCTGTCAGGAGGGCCACTGGTGTCTTGGGGTGCATCCGGAAGAGTGTGGCCAGTAGGTCATTTTCCTCCTCTATTCGGCCCTGGTGAGGCCGCATCTAGATTGCTGTGTCCGTTCTGGGCTCATCAGTGCAAGAAAAACTACTGGAACGGGTCCGGGGACGCAACAAAGATGATAAGGGATCTGGAGCATCTCTCTTATGAGGAGAGGCTGTGGAGCTAGGCCCGTTTAGTCTGAAGAAGACAAGACTGAGAAGGAATCTCATCAATGCATATAAATATCTCAAAGACAGGTGTCAAGAGGGTGGTGCCAGGCTCTTTTCAGTGGTGCCCATTAACAGGATGAGGAGCAATTGGCATAAACCAAAACACAAGAAGTTCCACCTCAACATGAGGAAAAACGACTTTACATTGAGGGTGGTAGAGCACTGGAACTGGCTGCCCAGGGAGGTTGTGAACTCTCCCACTGGAGACATTCATAACCCACCTGGATGCTTTCCTGTGTAACCTGCTCCAGGTTACCCTGCCTGGGCAGGGTTGGTTAGATAATCTCCAGAGGTCCCTTCTAACCTTAACAATTCTGTGTTTCTGTGATTCTGTGTCAGCACGGGGGGTCAGTGTGGGGAAAGAGGGGGTGTGGATGGCCCTGCAGTGCCCTCAACCTTGGCCACTGTCACTGTGCTCCAGCCCCAACCCCTCTGGCCTGTGCAACACTCCCAGCACAGGCAGAGCTGGACCCGGGGTGCTGCTGACACAGGAGCAGCTGTGAGCAACTGGCCGGTCCGCAGATGAGCTCATGGTCTGGAGGGCAAAATACACCTCCCAGGCCCTGCCCTGCCTCAGCTGCCCTGGCCCAGGCTGTTCTTCAGCAGCAACCTGCCACCAGCCGTCTTTCCTTATCCTCTCCTGGCAGAAGGGTGCTGCTGCAACCAGTGCCAGCTGCAGGGCTGCGGGTGAGGAATTGTATGTCACAGAATGGCAGGGTTGGAAGGGACCCTTGAAGGTCAAAGTCCAACACCCTTGCAATGAGCATGAACATCTTCCACTAGACCTGGTTGTTCAGAGCTCCGTCCAGCCTGACTGAATGTTTTCAGCAATGAGGCATCCACCACCTCTCTGGGCAACCTATTCCTACATTTCACCACCCAAGATTAATTCTGAGGGGGTGTTGGGTGTCCCTGCAGCCCAGAACAGCTTCCCATGTGTGGGTAGTGGGGAGGTCACTCCCCATGTTTGCTGTGTGCCCAGTATACTCTGTGCAGGTGGAAGTTGTGCTCTTATTTCAGTGTTATACAAGATGAGAAACATGTGGTTCAGCCACATAAAAGCAAAGCTGAGCCCCAAGATCTGAATTATATGTTGTTTGATATGGAAATTTTGAGTTGAAGACAAATGGAGCTTTTCCCTGAAAAAGCATAGCTTCTGATTTTAACATCTTCTGACTTAGCTAATAACTTCTACCTTTCATTAAGCTATGTTACCTTATATGTAACAAGGTATAACCCTCAATCCTTTGTTTTTAATGCATTTCAAACTGACCAACCCACATGAAAATGTGCCTCTCATGTTGCAGCAAAAACTGACGAATGCACAGGTGATTGAAAAGAAGCCATATGATGACACTGAAACACTGAACGTAACAGTTTTCATCCTTTGTGTGTGCATGCTGACTTGTTTCTATAACGCATTAACTGAGGACTTCAGCAAAATAAACCATGCAATTAATTCAAACATTTCTTTCCATATATAATCGTGATAACCATGCTGTAGAATTTGAAAAGATAACTGTGACACTTTTCTGTTGTAGTTCAGAAGCCATTCATTCCCCTCCCCGATTATTAAATAAGTAATTTTCTGGATGTTGAAAACATGTATTTTTAAACTATTTTTTTATTTGGTAAACAGGTGCATGGAAATTGTATTGCTTGATTTTCCATACTGCATTTTCAGCTCTCAGACACTGAGGACTGAGTTGATACTCCACAGAATAAAACAAAATGGTGAATCCATTGACAGACTACTCAGAACTGAATTGGTGCTTTCCGTGGTGAGAACCAGCATTTCAGCTCTTCATTTTCTTGTTCTAATTTTCTCCTTTGCTATTGAGTCAAAAGTTGTTAGCCCAGGCTTGTTTTTTGGTAGCCAGTACAGCTACAATCGTATGAGCTCAAAAATTTTAGTCCAACCAACTAATGTATCAAAAGAAAAAAGCAGAATTTTCTTTCCTGCATTATTGTTGGCTGATTCTCTTTATATATCACTGTATGTGACTCCTGTTACCAGAAAAGTATTTACATGAAAATGGGCATTTGAATCATGTGCCTCAAAATGATAATGTATCACACAAAATCAGAACTGTCACAGTCTTGTAATTCTTAATTTATTTGAGTTAAAACCTTAATAAGAAGGCTATAAATCGGGATGTTTGTCATTGCTTGCGTGCAGGATTTTTTTTTACATTATTATTGCAGCATAAAGCCTTGAACAGAAGACTCTGACCTTTAGGAGATGATGCATTAGATCTGTGTTGATTTTTTTAACAAGGAGGGAGTTTTGTTCTTATGCAGGTACATGATGAACGATCCATGATTTGTTACCTGTTTCTTGAGCAGCTCTTTGGCCTGCGAGCGCTGTCTAGCTACGTTTTCATGGGAAAGTGTCACAGGTTCTGTCCTCCAGCCTGCACTATGTAGGGTGTGCCACCTCTGACCCTGGTCGTCCCCCTAACCCATGGATATTGTTCAGTGTCATTTCTCACCTACATTGTTCATTTCTTCTCCAGTTGTTTCTCCTCTCACTATGTGCAAACCTACCTGACTTTAGCCTTTGGCACAAGGGTAAATGAGGGAACTTTTGAGACGTGGTCATTCACCAGGCTGTTGAACACACTAACTTGGTATCTAGTACATTTAAAAATTAAAATCAAGGCAGTTTGATGGATTTATCTTGTTCTTATATTTTCCTTCTACCTTTTCGAGGTTTTGCAGTTTGAAAATTCTAGTTTGAAACTGGGACTAAAACAACCACAGCCTCCCTTCCATTGCTGTGCAACTGATCTGTTCAAACAGGAAAAGCATACAAGGCCCTGTTTTGCATGGAGATTAGCATGAGAGCAAGGGTATATAAATACTTTTTATATACTTAAGCTCTCAACAAAATTGGACCATGTTTCTTTAGTGAGAGGATGAAATTGGATAGTTACAGTTCTCTCAAATTATGTACAAAGATCTATGGTGAGCATAGTTCTCAGATACCCTGTTAAATGACTACCTTAAAATATCTGTTAAAATAGGAGATCATTTTCTCTTAGCAGGTGTTTTTCTTTTTTAGCAAAGTCCAGGGCAGCATTATTATTTCTTCCTTTAAGGGATATAACATAACAAAGGATTTTCCAAATGGCAAATGGAACAGATATTCTGGTTCTTCCTCTTGGCAATGGGAAAGCAAAGCCCTGGGGATTTCCTTGTGGCAAGAGAGTGAAAACAAACACATAAAATTTTGCTTCCTATCAGGGCAACAAACCCAAATACAATAATTTTTGGCATACTATGCTCAACACAACTAATTTTATAACCTAGAAGAAAAATACAGTGTTTCCCAGCCAGGAACATTTAGACCAACTAATTTTTTCTTATGGCAGCCTACAATTACTCTAAAAATAAAACTTATACCTCTTACCCATTCTTTGTAAGGACAAAATGGATCTGAGAGATATGTCATTGTTTACTTGAAAAAAGGGGGATTTTTGTTGAAATAAATATACTATTAAAAATACCACCACCTCAGAACTAATTAAACAAAGAACAAAAATGAATGGTAAATACCTCACCTAAAGTCTCTTCTCTTCCTTCACTCATTGGATTTCATCAATTTGTGATGTCCCCTTTTCACTAACTGCCCAGGTATCACTACTCACAGACCCTGTAGGATATGAATTTCAGTAGTCAAAAGCAAGGATAGAAGCACAAACTGAAAAAAACATAAAACCATTTAGCTGTTCTTTTGAGAAAGTGAGGATAAGAGTGGAGAGAAGAGAAAAAAGTAGTAAAGAAAAAGGAAAGGAAAAAAGAGAGAAAAAAGAGAAAAAATGAAGGAAAGAGAAGAAATGCCTGTATAGAGCACATTTAATAAGCTATAGTTGAGAAATACTGGCAAGTCATGTGAAACAAGACAAATTTCTTTCTTCCCAAGAGAAATTACAAATTAAGGGTTATTCACCCAAAGTAGAGGACTACTCTACCCGCTCTTCTCCCTCCGCCAAAAAAAAAAGTCCAGGCTTACACTTCTGTTTCTAAGGCAATCCAAGTAGAAAAACAGTGAGGCTTGTTTCTGATTTTATGATCTATCAGATTAATTTTATTCACCAGAAAGAAGCTGAAGGAAGGAAGGAAACCTTTCCTAGATTTCTCTGCCTATGATTTTCCATAGCTATTGTGATGACCAGTTGAGGGGTTTCAGAACCTTTGTTCTTGGTTTCATGTGGAGAACAAAGTCACGTGTGACCTTTCCACTTCTCCTTGAAACAACATTTGCTTTGTGGTATAAGTAACAGAAGGTCAGAAATTTTTTTCTTGATTTGTGGCCGCTCATATTAAAGGTATCTACAAAGTGAGACAGTAGGTTCTAAAAGTGTGATCTTATGCCTGCAATAATTGTTGGACCCAAACTCAGGGGAAAAACAGACTATGTTTATAATGCAAACAATTGCATCCAGACCAAAGTTTTCAGTCAGTTGACTTCTTAACCAAGAACAGACATACCTCCTTCCTAGTGAAGCATGGATATTGCAAAACTGAAAAACTTACTCAAAAGACAATAATACTTCCCTGAATACTAAAGTAGCTGAGGGAAGCATAGGCTGGATTGTGGCTTGACCACCATTTGACAGCCTAAGACTACTGTGTTTTCCTTTTTTAGCTCCTTGAATTAAAATTTCTTTCACAAAGTTGCAGGTTTTTCTTGAGAGCAGGAGAAGTGAAAATCAAGATCATGGATGTTTCAGGTTGGAAGGGATTACAGTGGGTCATCTGGTCCAACCACCCTACTCATGCAGGGTTATCCTAGAGCACATGGCACAGGATTGTGTCCAGATGGTTCTTGAATATCTCCAGTGTGGGAGACTCCACACCCTCTCTGGACAATCTGTTCCAGAGCATGGTCACCTGTACAGTACAGAAGTTCTTCCTCATATTTAGGTGCAATTTCCTGTGCTTTCCAGTTTCTGCCCATTGCTTCTTATTCTGTTGCTCGGAACCACCGAGAAGAGCCTGATCCATCCTCTTGGCACTCTCCCTTCAGATACTGACAGACATGGATGAGGTCCCCTCTCAGCTGTCTCTTTTCGAGGCTGAACAGGCCCAGCTCCCTCAGCCTTTCCTTGTAAGAGAGATGCTCCTGTCCCCCAGTCATCTTCGTCACNCACTGCTGGCTCATGGACAGCTTGTTGTCCACCAGGACCCCCAGGTCCTTCTCCTCACAGATGCTTTCCAACAAGTTTCCCAGCCTGTACTGGTGCAGGTACTACACTGTGTAGTATGTATCATCGTCGTGGTGAAAATGTAAAAATATTTAACACGTAAAATATTTGTAATCTCATTATTACATGTACCTTGTCATAGATTAGGTCTTCAGTTAATTGATTCTGAACATTTTTTTTCACTAAATGGGATGGTGCTGGCTGTGTAAAATATTCCCTGACAAACAAAAATGAAACCATAATTCAATAGCAACTTAGCACTGTAAAAGGAAAATATGTATGTTTATAGAGCAATGGAATACTAATTGAGTTCCCAGTCCTGTAAAGAATTATGTAGTTAATTCCATAGATACGAACTGAGACCAACAGGTTGCTACAGATCCTAAGAGTTAAGCAGTTTTTCAGTATCAAGGCAATAGCTTTTTCTTTAGAATTTAAGTTGTCATTCCTGACATACTTGTTTTCCAGCCATGAAACTTAGAGGAATGTATTAGTCTGAGTGATTTACTCTTGATGTAAGGGAACATAAGAAACCATACTTGGTCAGACCAATAGCCTATCTAACCCACTAACACATGTTCAAGAGCAGCAAAACACAGTGCTGTTTAAGGAGAGTGTGCAATCTTGGCCACTGTATTTTGTACTCTCCTCCCAAATCCATATTTACCGTAGTGATGTCATAGGGTACACACCTACAAAGCCCTTTTGGTGTTGCTTTAGGGGCTGTTGTTTCTGGATTTGTCTAACCTCCTTTTGAACCTGCTGATTCTGTTTGCCTCCACAGCCCTTTGTGGCAGCAAGGTCCAGAATTTGTTCACTGCAGGAAGATGGACATTCTTAATCAGTTGTAAACTGATCTCCTACTATTTCTATTGAATCCTGGTAAGGTAGATTTGGTGAAAAATAGTTCTATGCTTATCTTGGCCACTGTCTTCAATATTTTGTAAATCTTGATTTAATCCCCTTCCACCTTCTCCCCTCTGATCTGAAGAGCTTGCACCTTTTTAGTCTCTTCCTGTAAAGCAGCTGCTCCACACTGCTCATGTGACAAGCACTTTTCTATTGCTGGGTTAAATTATCAAAGGCTGTGGCAAAACCAAAGACCCAGCGAGGGTCAGAGGAGCAGTAACAGGCGAAGGAACCCCAGTAAGGTGATCAATGAAAATGAAGCCAAATTGCCTACTGCCAAGACCATCCAAGGGGAATGACCAGATCATTGTCACTGGGGTGAAACCCACCAGGGTCATCAAGGGAAGAAACTGTTTCCCCTGAATGTAATGTGAACTGAAGAGGTGTTTTCCTAAAGAGATGTGGGACTTGAAACGGTATGCAAGGGAAAAATAATTGTCTGAAAATTATTATTGGCTATTTTAGGGGGATTGTAAGAATGTGCAAGCCTTACTGTGGGATGTTTAGGGAAGGGATCAAAGGTGAGGAGAGGGAGGCATCAAGGAGGATAAGGTTGCAATAGAATGTGAAAACAGAGGGAAGAGGGCATTAAATTATAATTAAATTATACCCCCCCTTCCATCTCCCAGACTTTCTGTAGGCTTACAGTTTCCCCTTGCTTCATTCACTCACCCTCACCTCATTCTAATAACTAAGTGTATCTCATTCCTGCTTACCCTATGTACTTCATTTTCTCTTCCTCACCATCGGCATTCCCCACCACCAATTTTCCCTTACTTTTTTAGCAGCTTGGTATCAGAAAGGTGTAAGAACTCAATTATGTGGAAGAGTTTCTACAGAGGTTGTGCTGGTTTTCACACCAGTAGGGAACTGCATTCCAAATATGCCACTCCCTTTCCCATGCCCCTTCTGGTAAGGGAGGGACAATAAAGCATAGACTATGGATTGAAATAGCAATTTACTAAAAGAGCAAAGCAATGGAATAAGAAATGCACAATAACAACAGCAGTTGTTATTAATAGCAAAAGTATGCAAAAGAGAAGGTGTTTTACCCACAAAAGGGTATTCACCACCAGGAACAAAGCCCCCAGATGGAGTGCTTCAGGCCAGGCTGATAATAAAGAATGGTAACAAATTTAATTTCTGTTCTCTTGATAAGGCTGCCTTGATGGAAGGTACATGGCAGGATAGAGTCCATCCCAAACACTGGAGGAGGTGAACAAGTTATTGGTAATTGCATCAAAGACAGTGAAGACATGAAGTATTTCTGTGACTGTAGGGGACAATGTTGCTCTGAACAGCTAAGTAAAAGTCCCATTGGTTTCACTGGGAATTTTGTCTCTGCGAGAACTAAACGGTGACGATTTAATATTTGAAGTAGAATAGTGGTATCAGTACAAGGATAAAACCAAAGTTCTTAGGATTTTCTGAATATAGTGTAATGCACCATCTAAATCTGGTTTCAGTTGGTTCCTTATTTTGCGTAAGTAACATTTAAGAGTGGTTTAGTTTCATTGTGTCTTACATAAAAGTTTTCCTTCATTCAGCATGATGTACACTTTACCAGGAAATAAAACACCAGCATCTGCTGTTATTTGAAAATAACTCAGTTTATGTATAGATAGTTATGAAAAGTGGAACAATATCCATGACTCGTTCCCCAAACTTCAGAAACTGTGTCACTGAACCACTTATAACCTTGCTGGTGTTCATCTATATCAGTGGATTTTGAACAGATTTCTCCAGAAATGCCTCAAATAGTATTTCAGGGTTGGAGAAATGTTTGCAACTTAATAGGTTCTGCAGGTCAAACTCTACATATACCTCTTTGTATTTATTCTTTCCATTCCCCATGGCCATGTGGATAACCAACCCTCCCATCCCATTTCAAGGATTCACTTCAGTGTTTTCAGACTCTCCCACCAGTCACTCAGTTGTCCTCCATTTTGCCCGTCTCCCTTACTAAGGATTTCTATTCCCTACTAACCTGATGATGTTCATTCATCTCATTCAGCATCCTCCACATAGTTATTTTTACCCTTTAACATCCATTGGACTCCTATACTCTTTCCTCTCATAGGAAGATCTGAGTACTTGCAATGTCTCCTTTCCTCTTTTTCACAGATCTCCAATTGTCCTGTTCCTTCTGATTCCATGTTGATGCCTTTTTGCGTAGCTTCACAGCCCCAGAATACCCTTTGGTCCGTCATCAATTATCAGGGAATAAATAATTTAAGATGTTCAAATCCTTGTGAATGTACAAAATCTATTGCAATTTAGAAGGGGGAAAGCCGTCATTATTTTAATTATGGGCGACATCTAACAATTGTTAGATTACTAAACTAAAGTTGCAGAGATACGTGAGGAACTCTGAAAGTGGCTTGTTTTTTTCCAGTTCCAGCTTCTTGTTTATTTTCTTTTTATGGATTTCCTGTTAGATATGTAGGATATTTTTGAATGAATGAGATGCACTGTTCAGAAGTTATTCTGGTACGTGCACAGGTACAGGCAAGAGAGAAGTGCCATTCAGTTTTATATATGAGTCATAGGACTGAAAAAATAAAGCAGAGAAATAAATAGAGGTGGGTTATATGGCCATTCCTTTAAGTCCAGCAATAAGATACTTCTCAGCATTCCAAGTAATGGAGATATTCATGTGGAAAATTTCTTTTTCAGTAGAATACACTCAACAATAAAATGTAAGCATGTATATAAAAACTGCACATGACTGCAAACTACAAATTTGACCGTCCAGGTCAAAACCCCCCACCTTTGCCTCACTTCTTTTTTAATAGTGAACCCAAAAAGATGAAATTTAAGGACCAAATACTTCTATCAGTAGCAGTGGTAGTACTCTGGAAGTCCCACAGAGACTACACCTCTTTAACCAATCAAAGACATAGCATATTTATCTCAGCAATATACTTTCATGCTATGAAGATGAAGTATACATAAAAAGAAACAAAAAATACAAAACAACTCTATCTTTTATTGTATCATCGTTATTGAAAGTAGCTGTGGTCTTTTTTATGTTTATAGAGTTTGGTTCATGGATTGGTTTTATGTATCTTCAGCTGAAAATCTCTGAAAACTTACTATGCCTACTTAATAAATTAGCCTCACTACACCCATTCAAATGTTAAACTCAATCTACAGAAAAGTTCAAAAAATGATGCAAAAATTGAACCCGGATGCAACTGAATCCAATGAGACTTGTTTTAATAAAAGAAATAATAAGAAAAGAAGTCGTTTTGCCATCAGCAACAGAATATGCTCATGGGATCAAGAAATCCTGGTACTATGGAAAAAAACATCAGTGGCAATGATCAGCCATTGCCAGACACATACAGCAACTACAGCAGATTACATTCTTCAGGGGTGGAATCTGTGTGTTTTCAAAAATTGGTCTTTTTTGTTTTGTTTTATTCTTTTGAATTATTCTTTTCATGCCATTTAAAGAAAATCAGTTTAAAAGAAATTAGTTTGAATTTCAAAAATGGTTTTTTGACAACACAAAATGTTTTGTGTTGTCAAGGGACAGTACTAGAAACTATGGATGTAGGAGAAAAGAGGAGATGTGAGATCATCATCTCTACAAATGAAACCACATGGCCCACAGTCACGTAGAGGCCAGTCAGTTTTATACGGGTTTTGATGACAATTTCTAGAACATTTTTGCCCACTGATTCATGGAAAACTAAGAACATGACAAATAAGTCAAGCAAGGGAATAATCTTGCTACTGAAATAGGATGAAATAATGTAAGTTTTAACTTTGAGGAACACTTGGAACCTTGCATTTAGGGCTGGTTTAAGTTAAGCTGCCTGTTTACACCATTCCTCTTCCCATCCTTCCTACTGACATATGTGCATGGCTGTCAGGTGAATCAGACCCAGGAATGGATCTGGCTGAAACATTATTCTCTCTGCATTACTTTCCAACTGGATCCAACACCCTACTCTGATGAACTTCACATCTTTAAAGACTTGAAGAACTGAGAGAACAGAGAAGAGTGGCCAAAGGGAGGGACTGCTTACAGTAAATGCTGCTGTCAACAGGAATTTGCATTGCACAATAGGCAACACAGCCCTGGCTCTAGCTTCCTGAGCAATGATTGTTGCTATGACTTCTTGGGAGGAGTATTCTAGATATGACCTCTCCAAATGAATTTGGCATAAAATTCCTCAGGCCCCTTTAACAATTTGTACCTCCAGAGTTTCAATTGTGTGTCTCTCAAATACATTGGAGACATGTAACAACAAAAAAAAGTACTTTGCCGGCCTTGTAGAGGCATTTTAAAACCACTGCCACGAGATTGATGGATTCTTACTCAAAAGTATGCCCGTATATACCTTTCCTCAATGCCCTTGCTATTCTTGAACTTTTCTTGGTCTTTGATCAGTATTTCCAGGGATCTTGGGTCTCCCTCCAAAGCCTTCTCTTCCTTCTCACAAATCTTCTCTGAATGCTAGAATATACAGGCAGTCAGTTAAAGGTTTTGTCAGGAAAAATGTAATTTCATTACACTATGAAAGTGTCCATTTTGCTTTTCACATCTTTGCTTTCTTTCCTTTGGAGGCTCCAGGCTCTTCACCAGCATGAAGAGAAAGGTTCCCCTTGACTGTTCGTATCAGCAGCTCTTCTATAGAGTCTACTGTGCCTTTTTACCATTTTACCATGGATGTATATGACACAATGGCAGACACAGCATACATTGAAGCATTTAATGATGCACACTTTTATAAAACCAATTAGTGCTATACAAATAAGTGCCTAAAATGTGCACACACATTCAATTAATGTATATTCAATTAATAGTATATAGGCCTATTAATACACTGAATTTTGAAATAGGTACATAAACATAAATTACAAGGTACATATGAACTTAGCTTCATTAGTGTTGAACTAAATCATGTCTGCTACAAAGGGAGAAATTAAATACTGTCAATGGCATTTTCCTCTTAGCCCTATATAGACCTTACATGACCCTCCTCCCTCACTGTTGTATCCGAATGCTTTAAAAGCAAATCATAGCATAATTTACGTTGAGTCCAACCATAAATCTAACACTTCCAAGCCTACCACTAAAACATGTCCCTAAGCACCACATGTACATGTCTTTTAAATACCTCCAGGGATAGTGAGTCAACCTCTTCCCTGGGCAGCCTGCAGACTGGGAAGTGAGTTACTAAGATGTAGTTTATACTAAAGACTTACAAAGCAGGGAAGAGAGTCGATACGAAGTCTCAAATTCTGGCTATAAACATTCAGTGGTAGCTTCTAGAGAAACAGCTAGATGTGACACAGAAAACCTGGCTCCTACTTGAAACAATCAGTGGGGAAAAACACGCTTGAATGTTTGCATGTTGTGTTAATTTTGGAATAGCTTTTGTAGACTGTATGCAAATTTCATCTGGTAGAAGACACTTCTGGGTTTGCCTCTGGGCAATGCTAGAGAGAAAAGTCTGAAGTGTGCTTAATGTCCCCAGCTGAATGATGAGTGTAAAAGGTCAGTTTGGATAGTATGTGATGATCTTGGAATTGGTTTGCCCCTGTAATTTATGTTAGAAATTCAGCCCATATTAACTGGTTGAAATGAATGAAGTTATGCTATCTTGCACTACCTTCCGTAACAAGTGCATAGAGCTTATGACTTATAAAAGATTTATTTCATTCATAGAAATGTAAATGCAAATGCATTGAAAGCCATACTTTTCCTGCTCTGTTAGAAACTGCTTAGATTAACATTGCAGTCCAGCTTCCTGCATTGTAGGGTTTTGGCCTCTGCCATCTGTTACTGGTTTGAAACTTAACAGCACAGTTTTCAATCTGTATTATACAGGCCACCATGTCCCCAGTTACGTTCACAGGGCTACATTATGTGCAAATAAAAAGGCCAACTTTTAAGTTGCAATAATTAAATGGTAACAACCAGGAAAACACAAAATGTAATATCCCTGTAGCTGTTCAATTTGTCTGTTATTTTTGAGCAGTGTAAAAGTCCAGAAAGGGACAAGAGATTCATTAGCACCATGTATTACATATTTTTTTTAGGCATATGTTGTTTTCCTGTTTGTTGTAATACCAGAGCCATTACCAATTACAATTCTCATTCAGATGATTCCAGCAATAGGTGGCATCAACAGTCCATGTCTAGTCAACTCCTGCAGGCAGACTGGCAGAAATGTTCCTGATGTTGGGTGAAAATATTAACTACCAAATAACACGTTTCAAAACAGATACTAACAAATGAATTACTCATTTAAAACATCCAGCCAGACCTATGCAACATAAGGAATGTAGGATTTAATGAGCTTATTAAAATTATTATGAAAATTTCTGTAAAAGCAAATGCATTTGGAAACCATTTTACATTAGATTCTCACCAAATCAATGGCAAGATTCAAATGTCTATTTTTAATGTTTTTCTTCCAGTCACACAATTGTGCTGGCCCTAGAGTAAACAATAAAACACATTTACCTGATGGAGTTATCCCACTGGAATAATTGGGGCAAATAAAGTTTAGCACATGTCAAGGGCTGCAGGCTTAGGTCAAAAGCATGGAAAATTTCCAGCATCAGAAACAAAAGAAAGTGTTCATGGAATAAAAAATGGGAAATGTTTGATCGTTTCAAGTAAACATAGACACACCTAGTCCTGGATAAGATGAGATCTGAGTCTAAAAATTCGTTTTTTAGACTGTGTCCAAGCCTCGGGAGATATTTACCTTGTAAAGATCCCTGTAATTCTGCATGCCCAGTTGTGTACATTCAAGACCTGGCAGGAATACACAGTTTGTGTCTGGCTCATATGCCAAGGTCCCCATTCTGCAGAGTGAAACACAGGCTGCAGGTGCTAAGAGGGGATGGGATGATAAATACTCTAGTTTTTGTCCCATTATAATTCTGAGATTTAATGAAGGTACACACATGGCTGTGCAAAGCAGAAAGCATTCCTGGTCTCTGTGGTGTAATCATTTTTTTACTTTCTGTGGTCATCTGGAGAAATGATTTATGATTGCTTTTGCCCACAAAAGAATTGGGATTGAGACAATGAAACACTTGGATTTTAAAAGCAGTGAATCAGAAGAAAGAAATCATCACATACCGAAACACTGAATAGAATAAATGTTTTCGTTATGTCTTAGAAAACGACAAAATTGCATCAAGTATCTCACGCTGCTGAAGTCAAAAAGAAAAGTGAAAAAGAAACATCTATAGCAAATATGAAAACAGAGCTCATGAGTGAAAATTTCATGGCCTCGAGCATGTTTACATACATAGATAGGAAATGTCCATATTTGATCTACAGTCTGGAAGTTATGCCGGTTTGATTGGCTTGTGTGTTAGCTTCCCAACCGCTTCTGATCTTTCTTATCCTCTTCCTAAAACATGGGAGGAGCAGTATGCATTTACAAAGCAGAACCACAATAGGAAGAAAAACTGCAACCATAAATGAAGGTGGCGTATACCAGATGAATTGGTTAGCATCAACCCACTTGTTCCAAGCAAACACCAGTGCATGAACAGTGCACAGCAGCAGGGCTAAATATCCCATCTTGCTCTGAAAAGAGAAAGAAAATAGTAAGCTATTTATTTTTGCCAACTTGGCAAAAAAAGTACTCTGTTAAGCAAATATGGAAATCTGGACAGGCCTTGACCAACATGCTCAAAAAGAAAAGAGACCATTGGCTTTAAACTAAAATGTAAGAACTGTAAGTCAAGACTCCAACTATACCCCTTTATGCCACTGTAAAAGAAAATGGATGAGGCACATTTTTCAAGTATTGCTATGATACTTAGCTAAAATACAGAAGAAATTACAAGTTATTCCTGAAACATGCTCTCAATCCTGAATAACTCAGCTTACAGATGCCATCTGTATACTAAATTACTTTAGTTCTGTGATAAATGATTCTGAGTTCAACAGCAGATATATTAAGAGATTGATTACTTGGAAAGAAAAATTTTAAGCTAAATTAAAATCACAAACTCTAGTAAGTCTAGTACTGTGGCAAAAGCACTGCACAACTACAGGAAACTCAAGTTTCATTTCACTTACAGTGATAAATTTGGCTTAGCTTGCTTACAAAATTCATGAGTAAAGAAAATTTACTAGTAATTTTGAGTTTCTTGTCACTTAATCTTGTACTCATCAGTGAAGTCGAACACTGCCTTTCCAACTGCTGAATGTACAGAACCCGATTTTTGAGTAATAATGGGGTTTTTTTATAAAGTAAGTCCAACACAGAAGTATTACTCTTCTGGGTTTCTTCACCATAGTCTTTCAATACTGAAAGCAGTCATGCATTTGGAGACTCCCTCCTGACTTGTCCATATTCTCTGTACTCCTGAAAACTTATCTTACAAGTGATGGGCTTCATAGAGTGTGCAGAATATCAAATCACTAACTGGTGATTATATACTTCAGATCTTCTTTTAAAATATAAATCAAATTTTCAAATGCCAGGTACTTAGTAGGTTATTGAATTTTCAGGTTTTGATGTTCGAGGGCCTGATCCAACACTTGCTTGAGTCTAGTGTGACCATACTGATGTTAGTATTGCCACCCCTGATTATTACTGCATGTGATATAAGAGAATCGAGAGCAAACCAGATGCTTGGGTGAAGGAAACGGGCCCAGCTGTAGCAAACTCGAGACTGGATGGATTTGACTATTCATCTGTTCTACGATGTCTCTTTCAGAATACACTGTATCATATGGGAACAGCATTGACTGGTTCAATACCACCTACTCCTAATTCAGCAGGACACGGGGCATTCAGCAAAGATAAGATACCTAGAAGATGACTGAAATGTCTTCAGCACCAGAGCTAAGAGAAGGTCTCTAAGGGACCTCAACTGCTGCTGGTCACATAGTCAGGAGGAGAAAAAAAAATAGTATGGGGTTGTCTTTTCTTCCCATTTTATACACTGAACACAACAGCCTGTTCTGACAAAAGAGTAAGTGGAAAGAACATTTCTCGCAAACCAATTAACGAAGAGTACGGAACAAACTTTTAGATTGGTTTCACTAACTCCTCTGTGTTTGATATTTCTAACTCCTAGTGGTCTTAGCTGATAACACACAGTTCTACAAATGGGACTGATGACGTGCAGTAATGACATTCATGCACACCTGAATGTAGTGGAACTCTCTCCAGGTCAAAGAGCGACTGACGGATGGAATTGATGTTATTGCCAACAGGGCCAGCAAGGCAAGTCCCAGAATTCCTAGAGACACGTAAATCTCCATTCTCCAAACATCATGTTCAATCCAGGCATTTTCTTTTTTTTGTTTGACCTGCCAAAAGAACACTATATTAAAAATTACAGACTGGCACATTTGGCTGTTTGTGTGAAATATAATTTCACTATTTTCACCATAATATTAATGAAATAAGCAAAGAAATACAGTATTTTGGTGTGTTTGAATGTCTTTGAATGTAACTGCTATTTACTTCTGATGACAAAGTCTACTAGTATCTGCAGAGCTTTTGGAGAGAAGAATTTATACTTCATCAGTGTCTTGGCCCAGGAGAGCCAGATTCTGAGGCTGCCTTCACAGTAAGGATAAATCGTGGTTTTGACAAGAAAAAAAAATCCACCTATGGCTAAATACCATATCAGGGAGATTATAACAACAGGAAATATATTAACAGTGCTACTTCAGGGAAGTAATTCAGCAGGCCCTCGTAATAAAAGTATCCTGCCAGGGTAGTTGTTTAGCTCTGTTTTTTAAAAAAAACACAACTTGGTACATTTGTGATTTTAATAAACTGATGTCAAAGCTTCTGTTTACAACTACTTGCAACAGCATTTTGATCCTGCTCGTGATCACCATGGCCTAATAGGTCCCAAATATGATCATTTCTGCATCTTGAAGATTGGAATCTCAAGGAAATTTCTAGTAATCCATGAAGTCAGATTACGAGTAAGGCTGATTGCAGAGTTTTCAACAGGTAGTTTAGATATTTACAGAAATCTTAAGAATCTATGGACATCATCATATTGTGCTTTTAATAAAACTCTAGATTAGACTTCGGGGGCAATAAAAACATACATTTGCAGTCCATAACTTACATTGGAATATTCCTAATACTGCAATACTTATGGTACTCAAGGTGATAGGTGAGCATTAGGAACTCTCTAGTTACAGAGGACAATGGAGAGCTTTGCAAGACAACTATTGCCCATGAGTCAGAAGCATCATTGAAATTCTATCTTTAAACACAGCAGTGTGTATCAGTCCAATTGTGAGCCATCAATATTCACAAATTTAGTCTGTGCAAATACAGAGTACTGTGATTTAGCTCAGCCTTCCTTCGCTGCTGGCTGATTCACTTTGCAAAGATGTCTAAAAATGTTGTGTTCAGTGCTCAGTTTTTGTTGATAGATTTCACTAATCCAGAGAAGATTAATCTAAACTAAACTAAACTAATAATGTGACAAAGACTTAAATATTCCTGTGAGATACAATTTTGTGCATTTGACAGAGAGAAAAGAATCCTAAACGAAGAAAATGACATTTACTATACACTGATACTGTGATGACTCTTGACTATTACATGCTTTGGCAACTAGGTCCTGCTTCATCCCTTAAGAGTACTCTCTGGGAATATACTTCAAAATCAAGCAAAGGCAATGAAAATGGCTTTCCCCCATCCAGATTTGCTTGAATGACCAAAACAAGGATTTTCTGAATACAGAAGGGTTGGTGTTTGCGTGCCCATCATACCTGCTGGAATGCCCAGTTCAGCAGCTTGTATCTGTATGATCTTCTCATTGGATAGCACAGGCTATAGCAGGCGTGCAATGTAGCGAAGAAGAAACTGAGAAGTCCAAATTGTTTCCTGGATAACATCCATCTATCCAGCCACTGGGGAAACCTTTTATACTTGGTGCCAAAGTACAGCTGGAAACCAGCAGCTAATATTCCTGGTAAATACACTAGTGCTAAAAGGGTAATTGAAGTCACTGGTAAAACTTTGTTTATGACAAGGATTGGAATTTTATAGAAAACGTTTTCCTTTCTGGTTATAAAAGGATATATGACATCTCTCATAGAAGTGTAAATAAATGTTAATAATGAGATCACAGATGCTATCTTCATTGGCAAGTGCCACTCAGGGAACAGATCCTGCTTGCAGTGCTGTTCTGAAGAGTATTCAAACTCACCAAAATGGTGTGCTTGATGTAAATCAAAAAGTGCAGCTGCTTCTGATGGATTGGCGACCTGCATATCCACATTCTGGAAGGGACAGAAAGGAAATATAAAGTGAGTTCAAGAAAAGATTAAAAACTTCAGTAAGACAGTATTTGCCATCCTGACTTTTACAACGTACTGCAGTGAAACCATATACAAAACATATGCCCTATTAAAGACAAGCTACCTTGGAAACGTAACGTTTCAAACAGCATAGTCAGCACTTGAGCAAGGCACTTGTAGCATAGATTTCCCATTCTTCATTATCTGCAGTGATTTTAAAATAGAATTTAATTCCAGGAAGATAACTACACTGCAAGGAAGGAAAGATTACATTATGTGAAGCATCATTTCAGCTTCTTATTATGTAAGTTACAGATTTCAAATGTCAAATTTCAGCTATAGACTTAATGATGTAGCCCAAATAATATGCACAAGAAAGGATTAAAGGACTTTTTTTCTGGACCTTTTTTTGTGTAATGTGGAAAACTTCCTGAGTGCAATGTTGCTATCATGAAGATTCCTCCAAAGATAAATTTTATATTCCTGTGTAAAAATCCCAAATAATTTTTATGGAGTTTTGCTCATCTGGTAAGATACAATTAGCAGCTACCCTCATGTAGTTTTTAGCTGCCCCAAACTTTGTGTATTTTTTATCATGGACTGTGATTAAATTGAATGAGATGTTCTTTATCTTTTTATCTCTTCATGTCAATATTGTGACAACACTTCAGAAATATTCATGATATGCCAGTGTGATGGTAACACTGTCTCTGGACAAAACTGAATCAAAGATTGCAATTTTCTACGTGACATATGAACCGCTGTTTTACAGAAACATTACCAGGTAGTTAAGATTTCCTGTATTTCTTCTTGGCATGATGTTCTGACCTGCATTCTGATCAATGGCATGATTACCACCTTCCCTCTTCTCCATTGTAGAAACTCCCTGCAAAACAAACACAGGATGTAGAACAGGTTTTGAAACGCCATACTGGAACTTTGAGGCCTATTTTCCCTCAAATTGTTTTCTTCCTTGTCCTCCATACATTTGCTGGAGAAGGTACAGTCAACTAGGGAAAGGAAAGTCTGTCCTCTGGGAATGGAAAAGCTCAGCCTATTTTCTGGTTAAAGCAGAGAATAAGAGAGAGCATAAATCAACAAAACAAAATCACTGATGAAAAATAATATTTAAGCCTAATATCCCTGTCACCAGTGGAATAAATGCATTAATTCAAGTTTTTAAATGACAACAAATTAGTTTGAAACAGCTTACAGAAATAACATGTAAAATGTTATGAAGATGGATTTTATTAAGTTAATGAGACTTGCTGGTGCAAGAAGCCCATGGAAATGTGTTGCTAATATATTTTAGGGTTTAGGATTGGTCTACCTGACAGTCATTCTGGGGCTTTAGAGGTATATTCTCCCTTCAAGATTGTCAAGAAACTGGAGCTTCACTCATGCCGTTCCAAGGTATTTTGGCAATACTCATCACCCCAAGTACCAGCAGAAACGGTTCTAAGCTATTAGGGACGACAAAAAATCAGATGCCAAAAAAACCCAAAAAAACAAAACAAAAAAAAAGGCAAGAGAATTGATAAACCGCAAGAGATGTTTCTGAAAATCCTAGGGTAGCAGGAAAGACAGTATTTTGAAGAGTGCAAAATAACTAGATGGACTGCAAGGACCTTGGAACAAGGACTTCCCAGGTACGCGTCACACTGTTGCACACTGCAGGAGGAGAGGCACTGGAACCAGCTACTGGAAGCTCAGAGTGCCATACCACAGGGTGACTTTCTGTGGCAGCCTTTAAGAAAATTACTAGATGGCTTTTCCATGTAGTTTCCTACTGAATAGCTGGATTACTAGATATTAAGCTGTTTTTCTAACTACTGATTCTTTTATATCCATAAACCTTTTGGGAAATTATATGGAGAAATCAGACTTCGACAATTTTCCTTCAACTACTGTGTCTGGTTCCTTCAGTGGATGAGTCTGACAGTCTTTTACGGTCTGCTATGAGGGTTTGCTCTCTAGTTAGTATTTCTCTTTGGATTTTTCCCTCCTGGTAGTGAGCTGTCCCTTTGAGCATAACCTTTCAGACAAGTAGAGTAGAGAGCAGGGTCAACAAGAGTTCTGTCTGAAGGTCAGGCTGTTAACCCTTTCCTACACCAGCTAATGGTGTAGGAAACAGTTATCCTTTGTATATCCTGCACACAAGAAAGCATGGACTGATGAAAGCACATTTCTGTTTTTTCCCCCTATTCCTAGGGCTAGTCCCGGTGATTTTATCAAAAGTTTTGGGATATCACATATCTTCATAAAACCTCAGATTTTAGAATTTCTACTTCTACATGTTTCAATATACATAATTTCTAGCTGTTACAATTCCAAGAATAGTTTACAGATAGAACTTAGTATGGTGAACTTACCTGGAAAAAACCCAGTAACAAATACAATGAATTCCACATCTATTTTTAAGGAACTTATAACATGAAGGGCATTCACTGTTATTGAGGCCTGCCTTCTGGCTACCACACTGTCTTAGAGGTCCAAAAGCATAATTTAGATTGGGAAGCTCTGTATGGAAAAGCCTGACTCACCCAGTTCTCATGCTGCTATCACTCTTCATTCAGAAAATTTAAAAACAAAGAGTCCAATATTAGTTTCTAATTAAAGGTTTCTATTGATGAGGATGTAATAAATGATATCATGATGTGGAAAAAGCAACTCAGCTAGAATGCCAGCTGCTGATCCTAAAAGCTGATTTATTGGTTCTTTTGGGATACAATGTTTAATACAATGTTAAATGCAGCATTAAAAGTTCATGCAGCAGAAAACAAGACAAAGAAAAAAGAAAGTGTGCAAATCAATGCAGGTGTTCTTCCAGAGAACTATGGGTTTCAGCCATGAGACTGCATGCAAGGAAACTCAAGTGTCATAGCATTATATTCCACTCGGCTTCTGATACCAATTAACGTGAAATTATTTCCCACTAACAAAGCATAGTAATAGCTTTTGAAAACGCTAAAAAAGAGCACTTACAATTCACTACTCAGTGCCTTATAAATTGCCAGGAAGAAGTCATTTAGACTATGTGTGTTTTTGGAATACATCTGAAGAAAAACTAAGCGTCCTGCAAGAGACAGAGTTAGTCATCTAACTTACTCACAACTGTTACGAAAGAAAGTTATATTAATGTCCATCCTCCGTGCACACCCCGTCTGTTCTGGGAGGCAGCTGTCAACGAGGGTGGAGGGCGTCCCGCTGCAGAAAGCCAAGTTTCCAGCGCTGTGAGTACGGTACTGAATTCTGTACCGAGAAAGCACGCTCACTGTAAACTTGAACCATCAGGGTTCAGACACGTGCAGACATGTTTACCCCGGGAAAACATCATCCCAAGTCATTGAGAGGTTTTCCTGAGTAAGGGGTTTCAGGGCTGGCTCCACGAAAAAAGAAAAATGGATAAAATAAACAGGCTGTGATAATAAGGAGGAGGTGATGGAAGAGGCACGGGATAGTGCCTGCACCTCTCGGCACTGTCGGAAAATGCCAGCATGGAAGTGCTGGGCATAAGTGTCTCGCTTTCCAAGTGCCCGCTGCATCGTGCAGGACGCTGTAAACACTCGGCACGCGAGTTCGTAACTTTCCGTGCTCTTCAAAAATTCTGCTGAGCTCGGTGAAAAACCGAATGAAAGCCCGGAGGGTGGGAGCCGGAGAGCGTCGCTCGGCGTTCCTCCTCAGCCAGAACGAGCCCGGGGCACTCCCCCTCAGGGATCCCGAGCTCGCCCGGGGTTCCCGGCGCGGCCCGGCCGCNCGGAGAGGAAGACGGCCTCGGGTCAGCAGCGGAGCGCCTGCCGGACTCTGAGGAGATGAGAGGCAGGGGGGCCCGGCCGCAGCCTCCACCTCCCCTCCCGGCCCCGCCTTCCGCGCCCATCCCGCTCCCCTCCGCCCGGCGGGTGCGAGAGGCAGTGCCGTGCCCCGTCCCGAGCAGCGGAGGGTGGCGGGACGGCGTGGTCTCAGGGACTCCCCTCCGACACCGGGCGGCCCAAAGAGCGCGCGGCCGTGGGTCTGCTGGGCCCTCGGCCGGACAAAGGGCGCATTCACCTGCTCCCCCCGGCCCGGCCGCAGGGAGGAGGCGCCGAGGT
>VWZT01004349.1:520078-603150 GCA_013397055.1 Pachycephala philippinensis | reverse complement strand
CACACACGGACACCTCCGCGGCGGCTCCGGGCACGGCCGGCCCCTGGCCGCCCCCGGGCTCACTCACCTCGAACCGGCAGCCCGGCCTCTCCTTCCCGCCGCAGGGGGCGGCGGCAGCGGCGGCNCCGCCAGCCGGACTTGTGCCGGCAGCCTCGCCGCTTGTGGCGGGCTGCAGTGCGGGGTAACAGGACACTCCGGGGGCTGCTCCTGGCCCCCACTGGCCCGCGGCCCTCCGGATCCCGGGAACCCTTCTCCTCTCCTTTCAGTTCGTCCTCTCTTCCCTGCCGGTTCCTCCAAATATGTCACTCTCCTAGCCTGACAAAATGCTCTATTAATTGCTTCTCATATGAGCAGTCCTCACTTAATTTTTTTCCCTAAAATACCATGATCCTGTACGTTTGGGTTGTTTTTTTTTTAAACCTGTGCTAGTGATTTTGAGAAGGCAGCTCTCTCCTGAAATTTTCGTCACACAGTAGTGTGAACTATCATTATCTTGTGAAATCTCTGTTTTAGTGGGTATTTTGACATCCAGTGATTTACTGACGTTGAAGAACACATGGCCAGTTCATCTCAGAAATGTTTTCAATACAGAGCTCATTATATCCTCCTGAGGATGTCTTCACAGAAATGATGCCAAGTTCCATGTCTTTGTATCTTGGGAGGGGAGCAGATTTTTTTTTTCCTCCTTTTGAGTAGATGTTAAATGGACATAGACTCCAGCTGAATGCCACATTTGGAAGAAAAGAGGAGATTGCCTTAGAAGGAATAGAAGACAGAACAATTGTATTTTCTGTGTTAAAACCTTAACTTAAAAAAAAATTTTAGTTACCTTCATTAGCATATTTTTCTGTGCTTCACTGTTTCTCACGTGTTTTCCATTAGTTACTTTTTTTGCAAGGGATGCTAACTTGGGTATGCTCTCGCTTTGTGTAAGTGCTATTTGATTTCCTTCCCTACTCTTTTTTTGCACGGTCGGTTTGTGATTTGTCCCCGTTCCCATCAGCAGGGTGACGCCTGGCGGTGGGAGGGCAGGGGAGGAGGCTGCCTGCGGCAAGGTGTGCCGGGCGGTTCCTGCACCCGGCTAAAGAGACTTTGCAGTCCAAAGGGCTAAAACCATGTTCCTAGTGAACTCCACGGCAAAGCACTTCTCAGAAGCCCTGGTGTAAGCTCGTGTTATGGGAACTACATTTGTAAAAGACAGCTCAAGATGCTGAGAGATTGCAGCATCTGGATATGCTAAGAATAGAATATACTATCTTAAGGATAGAATATCCTTAAGGTATCCTTAGGCTTTTCATAAAACACACAAGAGCTAAGCTCCTGCATACACATTCTCAGAAGATGAGACGAAAAGCCAGCCAAAGTGTGAACCTGGCTATTAAATAAGTACCTGGTAAGCTGTTATACATAGATGCGTCTAGGTATCTCTGGACAAGCAATCCTCTCTCTAGTCTGCATCCTGAGTATTATTAGGTGCCTGTCTGTGAATAAAAATGGAAAGCTCATTTTATGTGGGTGCTGACAAAGTGGAAATAGATTGAAATGCTAGTGAAGTCTTTCCTTTCATGGCTACCCTAAGGCCTGACTTCCACGTCACTCAAAGTACCACTTATATTAGAATGGTTACTGGAAAGCAAACATGCATGGCATGGCAGTCCTGCAGACCATTACACCCAGATGATACCACTGCATGCTCACAGCTTTGAACTGGTATTCATGAGATGCGCTTTGCAAAAAGTCTGAGGCTGAAGGTAGGAAACACCACAGGAATTAGGAGCTGATTCAAAATGAGATAATTTCTCTTGGCACATGCAGAATAGGCACGATGTAACTGACAAGAATGTAAAGTTGTGCAGGTTTGGCTAGCTCCAGAGGTTTAGAAGAATGTCAGTACGCTTTAACTCTTGGGGGAGAAAGAATAATACTTTTGTGGTTGCTGAAGTGTGTCATGGTTTTTTCCAGAGAACAAAAATACTCCGGTGGCACTGTCTTAGCCCGTCTGTGTTTTATTCCTTCTATATTCTGATCAAAGTGTGTGTGTGATGTTGACAAAGAACATGAGGGAATGCTTGATTACATTTTCTGGAGGAAAAAAATATTGCATCATTGACAAGATTGCCAGACAGTTCTTTAATCTTGATAACAGTTTCATCAGAGTTTTTACATGGAGAAGTCTGTGGTCAGGACAATTTGTCTGCTTCTGGAACCGCTCTTTAGACTAGGAGTTCTGAGAACCACTTGCCAAATGGCTGGAAAAGTGGTGCAGTGTTCCAGTAACACACAGACCTACATATAATCATACTAACAGTCTTGCTCTGAACTCGTCGAGTAAGCTAAGTGTAACTATTAGTGTCAGCAAGATGACTACAGCATGCCCTTGGGTGACTCAGAAGTGAGGCTACAGAGGGGGAACTGGTGTGGAAGGGTGGAAACCATTCCCTGTAATTTAACCAAGTGCAAATGGGCTTGGTTCAGCTGGGTTGAAATGCTTAAATGTGACTGAGTTTCCAGGATGGCACTTGAAGGGTTCACTAGAGGCTTGCCAAAGGGCTCACAGCTCCTGCTCCCTGGGGAGAGATGTGGGGGAACTGGGCTTGTTTAGTCTGGTGAAGAGCGGACTAAGGGATGACACAGTAGTGACCCTCTATACTTGAAGGGAAGGTACAAAGGTGAGGAAGCCCAACTCTTGTTGGTAGTGCCAGGGAGTGTAAAAAGAGTCAGAGACCACAATTGGCAATTTGAAGGTTCACATTGGGTACTAGGGAAAAATCCTTCACTGAGAAGATAGTGAAAATCCTCATTGTGTCCAGTGCTTCTTATCTTTCCTTTGGCCTCCACTGAGAAGGGTGTGGCTCCGTATTCTTTACTGTTTTCCTCAGGTATTCATATGTAATATTAAGAGCTTCCATGAGCCTTCTGATCTCCAGGCGGAATAGTTCCAGCTCTCTCAACCTCATTGTAGGAGAAATGCTTCAGTCCTTTAATCCTCTTCATGATGATCTGCATGGAAGCAATTTCACTACATCTGTTTGTTGCTTGTACTGAAGATTCCAGAATGGAATACAGCAACGCAGATGAGTCTCAGAGGAGCTGAGGGAAGGGGAAGAAGAACCTGCATAGACCAGCTGGCAGTGCTCTTCCTAATGCAGCTTAGGACTTGATCTGGCATTGACAGGGGTCTTCCTTTGAGTGGGACAACGAACACAAAATTTTACTGCATTAATGGTTTTGCCCATGAAAATATGTGAGATGACACCAAGAAGACTCTTGCTCAGAATCCCCAAACTCAGCAGTCTGTGAAAAGGAACATAAAAAGGTAGGTGCTACAAAGAATCTTGCATGAATTTGGAAAATTGTGAAAGAATTTGAAAATTCATTTTGAAATGCTATCAAATCCAACCTGATTTTGAAAATTACAGCCTAAGAAACTGCAGTGTTGACTCCTAAATATGAATTGGGAATAGAAGTGGCAAGTGCCCTATGTTCATGTTGTGAGTAGGAGTTGCAGATGCAGCTGGTAAAGGGAGCTGCTTGTCCCTTGTGGACTAAGGCCATTTGAGAACAGAGACATCAGACAACATATTTGGTTTACTGTCATTTAATAAGCTCCTTTATCCAAGGGAATATGTCAGAAAGAGATCAGATAAGCAGACAACTGCTGTATTCCCTGCTGAATGAGTATGTAGTAAAGGACCAGCTGTTCTTAGTGAGGAACATTGTTAAAGTCAAACAAATTTCTTACTTGGCCTGGATTTATCACACAAATTCTGATTCAAAGAAGTGGCACTCAAGCTACTTGAAATACTTGAATTCCTCCGGAGGATTTAAGTCATCGGTGCCAAGTAACGGGAAGCTGAGGAAAATAACTACAGTGAAAAAACAGAGGTTCAAGATTGTTTGAGAGGGCTGTTCAATCTTGTCCAACATGCGTAAGAAACAACATTATGTACTAATTCTCTTGAATTATGAGAAATCAACAAAGCCACATGACACTCAAATAATTTTTTTAACAGTGATACTTTTAGACATTGTTGAAAGTACAAGTAAAGACCACATGACTGCCACAGTTAAAGTTCAATGAAATGAGTTGAAAAACAACTCAAAGTAGAGGAGAATAGCAGTATTTTATTTTCCCATTCCCTGTAAAAAATTGCCTTCTGGATTTCAAGTATATAATTTGTAGACAAATACAGAAAGCACTTCCGTTCTTAATTTGTTGAAGTAACACCTTTCACAGCATTCCTTTCTGATAATGCATGTTGTTTCTTGGAAGCAACACAGAAGAATTTGTTTTATATTTAAGAAAAAAATTCGATTGAATCAGACATAGCAATATTCTTTGGGTATAATCACATACTCTTAAAGTAATGCTTGGCCTTCCCAGTGTGTTTGTCATTTTTGCTTACATAACATCTAAAATTGTACTGTTATCCCTTGAGGCAGCTGTGGTACTTCTCTGTGGTGTTTTGTTGATTTCAGGATTTTACCACACACGTCACTGGAGTATAAAGCTGGCTGCCTTAAAATACTTATAATAATGAAACCAGTGGTAATAAAAATAACAGTAATTTATATACAGATTAACAACAACAACAAAGCCACAACAACCCTGAAGCACTTCAAGGCTGTAAAATGTAAAGAATATTTCAGGGAAAGGGTTTCTGAACAAAGACAGAATATTGATCATGCAGTGTTTTTTACAGGAAACCTTTTTACCTAGATCTGATTATGTAATAGCAAGCAACAGTGATATATTTTCTGCTGTGGTATATATGGGTATTCATTACCTGTAATTGTTAAAAAAGATAATGTTTTACAGTATTTCTACAAGAATCCTTTGAAATTAAAATGCTTTGGAACATACCTTGTGAAAAAGTGTGGCTTATTGCTCATATCTATGGCTCTTTGATGGATTTTGTTGGATGGTTGTGGTTGTTTAACCCCAGCCAGCAACCAAACTCCAGGCAGCAGCTCCCTCACTCCCCCGTCAAAGGAATGGGGAAGGGAACTGGGAAGATAAACAAGAAAACTCACGGGCTGAGATAAAGACTTTTTAATAAGTAAGAAAAAAGCTATGTTCACAAGCAAAGCAAAGCCACTTCCTGTGGGCAGGCAGGTGCTCAACCATCTCCAGGAAAGTAGGGCTCCATCAAATGAGTGTGACTTGGGAAGACAAATGCCATCACTCCAAACATCCCCCCTTCCTTCTTTTTCCCCAGCTTTATATGCTGAGCATGATGCTGTATGGTCTGGGATATGCCTTGGGTCAATTGGGGTTGGCTGTCCTGGCTGTGTCCCCTCTCACCTTCCTGTGCATCCTCAGACCACTCACAGATCAGGTGGTGTGAAGAGCAGAAAAAGCCTTGTCTCTGTGCAAGCCCCACTCAGCAATAACAAAAACATCTCTCTATTATCAACACTGATTGCAGTGCCAATCCAAAACACAACCCCATGTCAGCCATTGTGAAGAAAATGAACTCTACCCCAGCCAAAACAGTACAGTGGTTTAGGAATGGCATTCTCTTATTATACTTCCCATGAGGAGTTACAAAGGCATGTGGTGACACAAAATTAAGTGCATTAATTTAAATTAAATTAATTAAAATGTTGTAGCATTCCTCCCTCAACCATGTTCTTTTCCAGGTCTTCTAACTCAGAAATTTATCAGAAAAGCTTGTTCCAATACCATATTTTAAAATCCTTACAGTTTGTAAGGAATTTTTTGGCACTACACCTACTACAAAAACCCACATTTTTTTTCCTACCCCCTTAATGCCTGCAAACCACAGTCCCTGGGGTTAGATGAGGTGCAAACACAAACCATGGGCACTGACACCTTCTCTGCAGGCCATGATGTAGGTTTCACATTCAAAACACTAGGAGAGAGGTGATGCAAGCACATGGGGAGGAAGCTGAACTGAACATGGTTTTAGGAATGTAATGAGAGAGTGATGGTTTGGATGTCAGGCTAGTGATAACTGTCCAGTGTGATGATAGCAGTCTCAACTGCTGGATGCCATTGCAACAGCATCAGCTTCCTAATTTTAAAGAGGGATTTGAAAGAAGACAAGGAATTGGCTTTGTCAGAATTTATAAGTAATTTCTTGGTTACTAAGATGTCTTTGTGAATTGAGCAGGAGGGAGAAATTCTTAAAACACAGACAGTTGTTAGAAATTTGATATGATCTAAACAATTGTGGAACAGAACCTGCTGATGCATTTGAAATTACTTAAATACTTTAATCAAGTAATACCATAATCAATTTAAATAAAGCAAAGTTGTCTGCCATCCAATTTTGGGAAAATACTTTTTTTATGTGGAACTACTGCATTAATACATTTATTATGGTTGACTGGTAAGGGAGTTGTTGCTCACATGCAAAGACTGACAACACAGTTACACGTATGTCTTCAATATGGAAATAACTGTGCTAATTGGAGCTTGTTAAATTGAATATTTTGCTAGATTTGGAATTAATTTTGAACAATCTTAACTGCTAATATTGATCTTATATATCAATTGTAAGTTCTTAGAGCAATTTTTAAATCTGAACAGTTTTTTTATTTACAAAGGAAAAGACCTTTTGTTCAAAACTGAATACTGGAATTCTGGTTTAAGATTCTGACTGTTCGAGAATACTGTCTATGGACAAAATTAAAATGTTCCTGCCATCCAGAAGCACTATTCTATGTGACTAACTTCACACTACAAACAACACTAGATAGCTGAAGCTAATTGTCAGAAATAATCCAAGAGATTATATCTAAAATGAGATATTTGTTTGGACTTATTCCCACTGCCTGGGGCACTGGTCTACTCTAGAAGCAGAGCAGGGACTCAAAAAATAACTGGAGCAGGAAATGAGGCAGAGCTGGAACAGACAGGGAACTCAAGCAGAGCAAGAACAGCAAGCTCTAGCAAGCTGCAGGTTCCACAGAAAAACTGTAAGCTTCCATGTGACAGCCATCCCATCAGAAATGAGCTTTGCAGGAGACACAAAAACTGGGTGGAGTGGTAGATGTACCAGATGGTTGCACTATCATTCAGAGTTGCTTCAGCAGGCTGTGGAAATGGGCCAATGTGAAGTTCAGCTAAATCCTGCACCTACCTGGGAAGAAATAAACCCATACACCATAACAGGCTGGTGGCTGACCAGCTGGAAAGAAGCTTGGGAGAAAAGGCCTTGGAGGTCCTGGGGAGACACCAAATGGACATGAGCACCCTTGGAACAAAGAAGGCCATCACTCTCCTAGGCAGCAGCAAGCAGAGAATTGTCAGTGGGTTGAGGGAAGAAGTTATCCTTCTCCTCATCTGTCAGTCCTTGTCTAGAATGCTGTGTTTGGTTCTGGGCTCTCCATACTTCAGTGAGTCCAGCGAGGGCTGACAAAGACAATTAAAAGATCGGAACATCTGACATAAACAAAGATGGTCTGCGTATATTGGAGGAGTGAAGGCATGGAGATATTTTATCTATGTGTAAATACCAGGGAGTAAAGAAGAGACAGACATTTCTCAATGACAGAACAAGAGGCAATGGCAACAAATTGAAATACAGGAAATTCCATTTAAATTAAAAGAAATATTCCTGATGAGCTGTGGTTGAGATTGCATTGATTGTGAAAAGACTGAGGTCAAACTCCACCCTAATTACTACGGATATTTTCAGGAACTGGACTTGAGAGTGCACTAACTTGAACATAGAGGTTGATTGATGACACAAGAGCTCAATGGGAACTTTAAATCCGTATCAGAAGAAGTGAAGTCAGAAATCTCCTTTTGGGTAATTTTTTTGTTTGGTTATTGCCCTTACTTGAAGTCTAGAGTAGAAGTCTGGTTTTCTGCTGTTTTGCTACTTACTTTGGCACACTTGTTTTAGTAGATTTGTTGACCTAAGGTGACTTACCATTAATGGTCCTCTGAAAATTCCATCTCTGCCAATTCTACTTGAGATCTCAATGAAAATAGAGGCAAGGAGAGTGTAGTGAAAACAAGGACAGACACTGACATGGATTTAATCATTGCAGGCTGACAAATTTAAGTTTGGCAATGGCTTTACAAAGAGATGAGAGTCAAGCCAGAAGGTCTTTAACCTACTTAGTAGAAAAATTGCATATATCTTGTCTCCTATCTAGTTTCAAAAACAATATTAGAAGATGAAACAGTGTAGAGAAACCCAGTCTGGGCATTCATAAAGAGCAGCAAAGCTAAGGAAACAAGGTTTTCATAAAATGATTTATTATTGTAGTTCCCTGATTGTCAGTATGGATCTGGTGTAAACTATAACGTGATTTTTTTTCCTTCCTAATCTGCGTCAGCTGATAACATTGTCCTGACTTAGTCAACATTTCATGAAAAAAATAGAGACTTCACAGACAGGAACTATGATCCTAAATATTCAGCTGATCTACAAGGGGTTGAGTGTTGCTATTTATCCTTTACTCTCACTTAAGAGATCCCCTATGATTACAAGCACTTTTTTCTTATTGCCTACAACAACTGTCTGGAGCTTTGTGAATTCCATTCTGCAAGGCATCTATCTAACTTCTAGGTGTTGTGGTGCTTTGCAAGCCTAAAAAACTCAAGTAGGCTGATATACTTAAGGATGCCTTAGTGTCTTTGAGGAATTTGCCTAATGACTACTGTAGTGGTATTTAATGAATGTTCTTTAACAAACTGGTGTGGTAAACTATAAACCTTTTATCTTTGTCTGTAAGAAGATACTCCTTTTGACTGACTCATGACTAAATCGTTCCCAGTTCTACCAGCTGCCACTTCTTGTAAATTCAGAGCTTTCAGCAAAACAAAAATCATCCTAATATACAGTCCCAAAACACAACTTAGAGGGGAAAGTTAAAATAAAGTACTCTGAATAGATGTCATTTAGTATCCTTTGTGTTTTATAGTCTAGAGTGTTACTTAATTTTGGGCTCACAAGTGCTATTTTATGTTGACAGAAATTGAAAATCCTGATTTTCATTATTTATCCTGACTATCTTGTTGAAAAGTAACTCAAATAATGTGTTTCTATATTATGTAAAAGTCACTGATATAAAAATAGTTGAAAGAATTTATTATATTTCAATAATGGTGCTGGTAAAGTTATAAAAACAAATTATAGAATTTTTTCCAATTTTGGTTATATTCATACTGAGTTCTACCCTATTATTACTGCTTTGGTGCTGAAGAGAGAACCAAATTCTGTCTTAGTATGTTTTTTACACAGTTAATTTTTGTAAAGCATACACAGTTATTTGTAACCCTGGAAAAAATGACAGGTCAGGTTTTTTTATTATGCCTTTGAAAGGAAGAGAGGTGTAACACATTTAACAGATCAGTAGAGCAAAGTAAAATGGTGATGAAGTAAGTTCTTTTGGTAATACATTAATTACAAATGTAAATTCACACATGTTGCAAGAATTTTCATAAATGAGTTAAATGCTGTATCAGTGATAGCTGTATATACATACAATTGTAATTAAGAAAAGGGCTAGAAATTATATAAGAGAAAAAGAAATACTCTTTTCCCATATACTCTTCCCATACTCTTCCCATACTACTTCCCATATACATATACTCTTTTCTTTCTGCTCTAAAATGTAGTTCTATTGTAGAGTCAGAAGTACTAAATGAAACACTGAAGCTGTTTGGTGTAGAGTAGTGCATGTGGGTTGGAATAAATGGGACTGCATTGAGTCAGAGAAAGAAGTTGGCTTGTATTGAAAATTAAATTAGTAATTTGAAAATGAAAATGATTGGTAATGGTGCCTAATTCTACTGTTGCGAACTTGATTCAGCATCACATCTGCTTGACACCAGTGTTGTGTTATTGTTGGTGGAATTGTTCCTTCTTTAGCATCACAAAAGAACTTGGCTTAACCCTATAGAATGTCCTCTGTAGAACTTCCTCAGTAAATTATGGGACAATTTAATTCATGTGTTAGATAACAGAATATTCCATACTGAAAGAGGTTGTAATCCTTTAAATACTGTATAAAAATACTCTTAGTTTTACTTTTACCCTTGAATAGCAGCACTTTATAGTGTAATACACAGGAGAAAAGTTAATCCATATGCTAGCAAGCGCTTTTTCTGCTAGAAGGGCTTTTGTGTTTTGATGGCATGGGAAATGACAAAACTCATTAAATGGCTTCTCCCTTTACTGCCATGCTGACCACCTCTACTTTCATTCACAAATTCATCTAGCTATCTCTCTGAAGCACATAAAGTTATATTTTGACTCAAGGGAAGAAACAACAGCTTCCTGTATACTCGCTCCTCATCCCAGCTGTTGACTTTTCCACGTGGCCAGCTGTTTCTCTGTGACAACCTTCCCTCTTCAGAACAGCATACTTTGGAAAATGTAAGACATTATTTCTGGAAAACAGCTTCTACTCTCCCCCCTCCATTCTTGGCCACGTTCTGTGGCCTGAAGAGTAAAACTTCAATATCAGTGTGGGGTTTTTTGTTTGTTTGTTTAGTTGGTTTGTTTGTTTTTTCTTTTTTTTCTCATTGTTGTTTAAGACCAAAAATGAACTGAAGACGTAATTTCCATTGTCCTAATTCAAATGTTTTGTTTTATCTGGGAGAAACAGGAAACTTGGATGTGGGTGACTTATTTTGAGAAAAATCCGCATGAGGTCCTCTAATATGATAAAGAAAAACTCTGTGTGAGGACAAATAAACAAATACTCAGTGTTGGATCTTATCTTGTTTGGGTTCTCTGAAAAGTCCTTTTTTGCTCAGCCCCAGTACTACTATTACTAAATTATCTACGATGCCAGAACATGCTCATACCCTAATACAGCCCTAAGAACTTCCAGCTTGCAGCAGCCAAGTTTTCTGCTAGTGATTTAAACTAGCACATAGTTTTTGTAGGGGTGAAAGCCTGACTGAAAGGTCGTTGAGGTCAAGGGCAGATATTTTGCCACTGACTTCAGCAGACTTTGTATTTGGTCCTTTGTAAGAAGCTGTTACACCTAAAGCTCCAAAATGCAGGTCGGTGTCAGACTCAATGCTTGCTTTCCTTTGAAGCTGAACACTAGAATGTAGCTGTGATTCCATGGTGAAGATGCACAGTGCCTTGCTGACACTCAGCAGAGGCACCTGAGATACAAGGCTGGGTGTGTTTTTGGCTCCGTGGGTATTTTTTAGTTTATGTTTTGCTTCAGTATCTCACGTCTGCTGTGCCCTAAGAACAGGAACATATAAAGTTACCATAACTCAGTTGGTGTTCGATAACTTGTTAAGCTGCTGTCAAATTATAACAAGGTGTGAAGTCTGAGCATGAATACAACTACCACTCCCAGCAACAACTGGGAATTAAAATGTTGTATCAATTATGGTTTTTATAGCAGGAGTAAATCTGTTTTAAATACTGAAATGGGTTAAGTCATGTCCAACAAGAATAAAAATGCAGTGAAAACATCTATTTCCTAAACTAACAGGATGACATGAAACAGCCTTCCTAAGGTAATAAACACTTAGAATTAAGCAATGAAGTGTCTGTAATTAAATACTTCATAAGGGAGGCCTAAACTTACTGTGAAAGAGACAGCAAGGTGAAATAAGTAGTAAAGCAAATGAATATTTTCACTGAGGTTATTTAATTTTGTTTTTCATTCACTGATTGTTTCTACAATAGGTGTTTACTTCATAAATCCACTATGAACAGAAGTTCACCAAGTCATCAAGGGTGCTGAAAAGGAAGATGCCTGCATGTGAGCCAGCATATGCTGCTCATCAAACTTTTGACAAATCCCAGAGCATAACAGAAATAATTAATGCTGGAGGGAGATTCCAGAGTGGTATCTTCCATGATGCTCATATTTTATCTGGATGAGATGTACAGAAGTATAAACTCCAACACAACAATGCTTCCCAGCTACTTCAGAGTATCTGTTTTCTCAGCCAAATGCCTGTCCCCTGAGCCAGACGCTGCCCGTGGGTAGTGTCCTGAGGGAGCATTTTTAGAGGGACTGCAATGTGGATGGTGGGACATGCAAGCCAGACTGGAGGAAAGCATCCTGGAGTAGGACTCTGATGACTTCTTTCTTGGCTGCTTTTGACAGCTTATTGGATGACTTTGGAAAAGATCACTGCTTTGTGTCTCTGTTTCCCCTCTTTAACATATGGATATTCATCCTGATATCTATGAAAATATTTTGAGGTCACTAAGGTCAAATACTACAGCAGAGAAGGAAAGTAGCAATTGCTGTACTTACCAGTCTTGGGATGTGCTAAATTGTAAGCCTGAGACTTTACTAAGTCTGTAGCACCACTCTGTAGTTACTTGTACTCTTCCTACAGGTTTACACACTTCTTTCCCACATGTTCCTTATTCTTACCCGGTTTAATAGAGAAGGTGTATCTGTGCTCAGGGTGTTCTGGGTTCTTATTGATTTCAATTAATTCATGCACTTTGTGGCTGCCAGACAGTAGCTATGCTGCTTCCTGACTGTGTAACATTTGGTTAATGAAGGAAGAGTTAAGCCCTTAAAAAATGAGCACGTGTACTCTAGGTCCTAAAGCCAGTTGGTCTCAGCATATGATAGATACTTGACTCTCTTTTGTGGAGGTACAAGTTAAAATAATGCTCATGTCTCTTGCATGAACTTTTAAAAAAATTATTTATTAGAATGTAAAATGGCTTCACTTGGAAGCAGATTTTGGGTTATGTCTCCTGGGAATAGTGGATGTCTTGAGTAGTGTCTGTGAGAAAAGGTTGTTAGGGATTAGGAATGTCTGATGTTCTGCCACTATACTGCACATGTTAGAACAGCTTTAAAATTATTTTAAGTATTACCAGTCAGAGCTGGTGTCATAAGAACCATTCACGGCATGGAAATAATAGGGTGGATGGTGATAGCCATTCATCCTCTTGGCTTTTTCTTGTGTTTCTCTGCTGAGACTACAGGAAGTAAGTGGAGAGAGGTGACTGCCAGTTCCATGATTTTTGAGGCTCCACCATGCTGAAGGCCATTACAGATTACTTGAGGAATCAACAAATGTAATATTTTTGTGCATCTTTTTTGGAATGATAAATACTTTGGTCATGAATAAAACCTTTACTGTGTGTCTTTATACAGTAGAGTCTTCTCCAGTTGCATTTTAAGTGCTGTTGCTGTTCAAACTTTACATTAATGTATTTGTAATAATAATTTATTAAATGTTATTTATGCCTTTCTATGACACTAAGCAGCCTTCATTGTGAAATAGGATTCTGCTGTACATTAACAAATGTGAATTCTAATAATGATGGAAGAGTAGCTAAATATCAGAAGAAAACAAGTATATAGTAGGAGCTATTGATCTATGAAGAGAAAACAAGTAGATACTAGCTCTGAAGTCAGCATATCCAGAGACACTTTATAAATTTGTGTTCAATCAGAGTACCTCAGGAGAGCTGTGAATCAACAGCAGTGAACCTTTCTGTAACTGACTTCAGAATGAAATAAATCTGGGGGTTTTTCTTGTCTGACCTTTTTCTTGTTCTTTATGTTGTTTTTTTTCTTTTTTCTTTCTTTTTTCTTGGTTTAGACTTTGAAAATGTTGAGATTGAAAAGTTGTATTTGTATCATCTTGCACATTCTGATCTGGATATACTTTTGGATATACCGGATGTAATTTTTTTTGTTTGGAGATTTTGTTTGTTTGTTTGTTACGTTGCTATATGTGTACTTCTTTTAAAAAGTAGAAATATAAAAATAATTTTAAAAAAAGAAAAACAATAAGAAAAAAGTTTGACCACAAGGTGGCAGTGAAGACACGCAAAATACGCAGTCCTACATTTTAATAGAAAACAGTTTAAAAGAAAAATCTAACTCGCCTAAGCTTTAAGAATATTATTGTTAAAAAAGTTTCCAGTTAGGCTGCATGTTAATGCACCCTGAAACTCCAAAAGAAGTTTGACTTATTGAAGTAACTTACTGTGTGATAAAGGTCTGCTTTGACTTGTGTGGACTGTGTGCAAGACAGGAAAAGAATGGCTTTGCCTTGGCGTTGTCTAATGCTGAGAGAATAGATGACAGAGGGCTCGGATGGCTCGGATTGAAATGGAACCACCCAAGGCACTGCCCATCCATCATTCCCAGCGCACAATCTACATGGCTGAACAGACTTCCTTTTGCCCTTCTGATTCTCACTCTGTTTGAGAGCAAAGGAGGAGCCAGCACTTGCCCTCTTTGGCCCATGGTGAATCTCTGCATGCTGTGCTGCCGGCTGCAGGCCCTGGGGGTGTTTGGTTCACCGGTGTCTTTGGGGCACATCATCCACGGCCTTTCCTCTGCTGTGCCTGCCAAATGTCTATCCAGTTAAGTACCACATATGACATTGCACTCTTTTGCTCCAGAAACCGATCTTGTCTTAAAAAATTATTTCATTTATTATACTTATTAGTTATGACTGTAGCTAAATAATCTAGTTGTGCTCTATAGAAAAGCATAATTAAACGGATAACTTCTTCCTCAAGTAGTATTACCCTAGGGCTTAGTTTCCTTTTATGTTCCTAAATTGTTCTTCACTTGCACAGAAACATAAAATTTGAAGAACACACACGTGTATTAACGTCATTGCTGAAACACTCAGATTTTGTTTCTGGGTTTAGCCCACTGGCAAGGTTGAATTGCTGTAAATGTCTTTTGTTAGCTCTGTGTATTTTCCAAAGCATTTTCTCCTGAACATTAGTCAAATATATTATGGAAAGTAGGGGCAATGTATATAGTGAAAGACAGCTTCATTTATTTGTATGGCTGCTTTTCACAACTTTTAATCCATGGATGACTTGATCTATAAGACATCAAAAACTTGTCTTCGGGAAAAAAAAAATTAAACAAGTTATGATGTTTAGCATAAGTAAGCAGATAGAACAGTGGGAAATGTGAATTAAAAAGAAATATTCAAGATTTAGCCTGATCTTTATTTGGTTGGAAATTAGAATGCATTGTGAGCACCCTTTTTTTACAAAGCTGTGAGTGGTTCTCCTTGTGAAAAGAGGTTAAACAACGCTGTTAGCCAGTATCCTACTGAATGTGTGATCCAGCCAGCTTAAAAAACTGACAGCCTGTCCTCTGGGAAGCTGCATCACTGTGTGATAAATTTCTTTGCAAGAGAATTTTCATGCCATGCAGCCCAGATTTACTTGGCATCACATGATGTTCATCAGGACCCACTATTTTTTAAGCCTGAAATAAGCTGGAAGTAAAACCTACAAATGCTGCAGTGTTTTAAGATGCTGTATTCTTTAAAGCCAATGGATAATTTGTGTAGGTTAATCCCATTAAAATTAGAAACAAATTAGCTTGACATTGAGGATGGGAAAATCAATCCTTTCTTTACTGAGAGCAATCCTTTATTTTCACACCAGGAATCGGAAAATGCTTTTCCTGCCTTCCTAGCTTTCGGTATATGTATTTAAGAATTTTTTTTTCTTCTCAATACAGTTCAAGACAACCAGGGGAAACCACTGACATGAGATACATTAAATGTATTTACTTGAATCACATATCTTTATGAATAATACATTTTCTGAATTTATTAAATGAAGATGCCACAGAGCTTGTGTCATTTATGTTTCTTGTTCTTCCAAGGACTCACAGCTGTAGATTTCTTAGATTAGCTCAGTTTGGAATGTTTGTGCAGTTTTGATGGCAATTGCAAATACTTAGTTAACTTGTCCTAATTAAATTCTTTGCAAACTGTTGATGAACCCTGAACAGATGAAATAAAATCAAGGAGACAGAGACATCATAAACATATAGTTAAGTACTTGCAGAGACCAACACTTGGAAATTGCTATTTTTTTAAGTTCATGCTAAGAGGCACCTGTTGAGCTGTATACTTTTAGCTACTTTTAAAAAAAAAATTATTTATTTATTTGTGTGTGTGTATGTGTGTGTGTGTGTGTGTGTGTGTGTGTGTGTTAATCAATCAGAGTAAAGGTGTCATATAAAAGTCTTAAGTTGCTACCTGGGAGTATTGGGGCAGCTACTGAGAAACTTACAGCTGTTTTGTAGTCAGTAGAGCTGCTTCCCCACTGGAATGGGTGCTGGAAATGCCTGAATGTGGACTAACATGTGAGATGGCTGTAGCCTCTTGCATTAGCTCTGTGTGTATCAATGTGGTGCTCCCTCTTGTGCTGTGTGGCATAGAAAAAATTGCAGCACTGTTGATTTGACTCCCTGAGATGGGACTTTTTATTGTGAATCTTCTGTAATAGCAGAGTTGTCTTGTCAGCTTTGGCTCTAAGGAAATCTATGCTCCCACAATGGCATTAATTTCACTCTCCCCCCTGTACTGCTGTTATCACTGCATGTATAGAGCTCTTGAGATGGAGGAAGGATGTGCTGTGTGAATGTCCAGTTAAGGCTGGAAAGTGACAAAGAGGTTGGTGCTTGCCATCAGGAGGAAACTCAGTGTTGAAATGAGCTCAGATTCCTTTGTGGAATTAAGGAAATGCCCCCATGGTCCTGACAGGACTCTTGCATTAAATGAACTCATACCTAGGGGAGGGCAAGTCCCTTTCTGTTTGCTTGCTGATTGGGTATAATTGTCCCATAGTACCTGATCAAGACAGGTGGCACCTACTTTGGCTTTTAATTCCCTTGCCTCCCTGAAAATGCAATCTACTTAAAGCACATATAGCAGGCTTTGGTAAACACTGGAAAATATAGCTCTGTGCTGGGAACTACAAAAAGAGAAAGACAAAGTGTTGTGCTTTGGATGAGATACAAAATGTCATATTCTGAAATTTGACCTGAGTTTAAGAAGTACATATTTAAAAAGTCATCCCTCTTGTGTGTTGAAATTAGTGGTGCAGATACCTGCTACCTTCTGGAAGACAGACTGCAGGTGATAAACAGTATTTCTTTTCCTTTATAATTATAAAAGAAAATTAATTATTTGTAAAAAACAAAGAACCACCTTTCCCAGCTGCCAAAAATTAGTGTGTAGTTTCTGGGGATTTTTGTCAGTAATATTAAGCAGTCCTTCAGTTAAAAAAAAGATGAGGAAGTATTTGGTTGCATTGCTACTATTCCATATAAACTTGAAGTAACTCCAAAATTTAAAGCTTTTCGATGGTCACTGGTGATCAGAAATTCGTCTTTTATATGGTGGATAAAAAAATCCAGTCATTTGGAAAGAGATTTATATGGATGAAAACAGATAAATTTTTCATATCTGAATGGAGAGGGAAGGACTTGTAGGGAAAAAACCCAGGAAAATTCATGTCGACATTTTCAGAAAAGGAAAGCAATCTGTGATATTTTTAGAGTTACTTCAAATACAATTTATATATGTAAGCTGAAATGTCAAAAAGACAGTGGTACTTGAATTTTAGTGAATTTCTTTGGGAAGTGTGTACTCAACTACATATTGTCCTTAACCTTACTCATTAGGTACATCCCTTTTAGTTCCAAACATGAAAATTACAAATCTAAAGCATAGTTCTTTAAGTCCTACATGTTATGGAATATAGAAGGTCCCATTAACATCGCAGTTCTACTGAACTTTATACTTAGAGTTTGGATACTGTTTCAGATAGAGCTTTCCTTAGAATACATAAAAGTTTTGCTGAGGACAAATTTTCCCTACTGCCACACACACAGTCAGCATCAGTAACGCCAAGAATCAGCACTGGCTGCTGCTATGCCTAGCTGATAACATCCATTTGGCCATTGTGCCTGGATTTTCCTCTGTGGAAGCTGCAGTGCTGAGGGTTGACTAGATGCATGCCTGGATCTAGCCCTGATAAGGAGCTTGACTATGCTGTAAATTGTGCCTAGGACTGGGAACTTGAAAGGACAGGGGATTTGCAAAGTAAATGTAGCTTTTATGAAATAGTTGGACCCCAGTCAGAGGTGGCAACCCTTATCAGTGTCTGTTAAAGCTTCAAAGTGAGGCATAGAGAATCTCTGGGTAATGGTTGGTTTGAATAAATCTTTGAATAATAACTCCTGTTATTATCATTGTTCTGTTATAATCTTTGTCTACAACTTTTGTTATACAAAGGACTGATGACTTAGCTTGTCCTGTTGTGTACAAAACACATCTCCTTTCAGGTTATCCTCCTTAGTTCATGCTGTTTATTTCCCTCGCAAGGTATGTAGTGAATGCTTTTTACTTTCCCCTGCAGACAGAAAAATATCTTCAATTAGATATTTATCTAAAGCTGTTATCGGCTTTAGCTGTGTTTGTTACATAATGGAATTCCCATGCAGCAAACCCAAGCAGGCCTGCCCTGCAGCCACATCTAATAACAGCAAGAGGTGCACATTAAACTCAGTGTGGTCACATTCGTTTCACAGCAACTTTTATACATTATCACAGGACAAAAATAAAATTAGCAGCCAATAATGTTGTATCCAGGAAAGCAGCGTATAGGAGGGATAAAGAAAGAACAATTTAGAGCTATCAATTATGAATATTTAATGATAGCAAGGTACTTTTTTTGCAGAGCTTATCTTAGCTGGATCCCTCCTTGCCAACAGGAGCATCTAATTTTTTTCAAAAAATGTTTAATTCTGGTTTAAACAATTACGGAGCCCTTTTGTCCAATTTCTTGTGTTCCTTCTTATACTCTTGGTACATGACTTCACACTGAGAACCTAAAGCAGGCTTCACCTTTCTTCCTATCGAAAACATTTTGCTTCTTTCACCTTGGGAGATAAAAGGTAAAGACCAGAATGAAAAGAACATACAACTTCTAAGTGGGAAGTGATGTGTTCTTTTCAAATGCATTTTGCTCAAAATATATACTAAGCTGTTGTTAGTTGTTAGACTAATATAAACCAAGCTCTTTCTAGTTTTCAGATGTTGTCATTGATTTGTATATCTGAAATCTGCAGGGCTGTTGACATCTGCTGCTTTGAGACTGAAACACGCTGAATACTACTAATTGTTCATTGAGCTATGGAGCCCCTTATGCAATTAGGCCACGTTTTTTTGATGAGAAAATCAATTTTAAATTAAAGGACTGCACTAGGGAAAGGTGTAACTTAAAGATTCTACCTAAAAGGAAATTGGAAAACTATACTAGAATTGTGGTGCTTTATCATGCAGCAGATCTGAAGAGTTTTTATTTCTGCAATACACCTTGGTACCTGAAGATAAGCTTTTTGCAGAACATGGCAATTCACTTTCAGAAGTTTAGTTACATTAGTTTGGAGTTGGCGTGATTGTTGCGCTGGTGATAAGGTAGCATTTGGAGACCACAGAGTGTGCATGAATGACAGCAGAAGTATACACAGGACAACTGAACAGTGATGCTCGGGGAATCTTATTTGACACACTCACATGTTATTTAACTGTGGAAGTGTTTTTTCCTAGCGAAGTACAAGTGCATTTTTTGCCAGGAGAGTAAATGTAATTGGTACGAAGAGCACCCTTTATGACATCCTGAGGCCATGGTGTTTTCCCCTTCTTTACTCTTATGCTGCCAAAGCAGGCAAGCAAGCTCAGACATAGAGCTGCCAACTGGGCTACTCTGCTTTGCACAAACTAGAACTACCTGAGCTTACATTGTTTCACACCACTTCCAGCTAATGCTGATTCTCCTTTTCACCCTTTGCTTTGCTTCTAGGTGGATGTGAGATGCCTCTGCTTCATGTCAGGTCAAGGTGTGAAACTGGGCTAAGTGTTAGGTTTGTAAGCTCCGTAGTCAATCTTCCTATATTCTGTCTGAAGATCTCCAATGATCTTCTTTTCAATTACTATCATTACTTAATCTTGCTTGGCTTGACTATGTTAGATGGTGAGTTCACACTGATACATCGAGACTCTTACATTTAGGCTGAACTGCTTGAATCCTTGCCTGTAGTCATGGACAGATGGACTGGTGACAAACAGATGTATCAGTGTCCAATACCCATGAGATGATCCCCTCACAATGTCAGAGATATTGACCTTTCCAGGAATAGAAAATATCTCACTCACCCGTTATCTACTTGATCTTCTGAGAAAAGAAAATAAAATGATGATGTGAAAAGGTTGAAATGCATCCTTTCAAAGCATTGGTTGGTTTGAGTCAGAAATAGTTATGTATGTATAAGAAACTTGAGTACTACACAAATACAGGCATATCTGTGCACATGCAAGTATGAAGCATTTAGATAATCTGCCCTTTACATTTCCCAAGCACGGCAAGCAGTATGTATTAAAGAAAGCTTTTTGTCCCACCTAAACTTGACAGGGAAAACACTCCTCTCCTTGGCAACAAAAAAAAGAGGCATTATTTTAATTTGTCTCATTGATGGTGCTTTCAATTAATTATGCAAATTTCCTGACACAAAATGAAAATAAAAACACTGAAAAGACCCCTCAGTTCAGTTCAATTCAGTTCAGTATCTTCTCCTTTAACTAGTCTGCCAAGCACTTTTTGTTAGATATTATTATAATATGGATTTCAACATAGAATTCACATGGTATTATCTTTATATTTAACATAGCTTTTGTATCTAAACCTGTTATAAATGTCATTTCATGCACTACATCCCATAAGAGGAGTTGCAAAGAGATGCTAAAGGTATTGTCATGTGAACTTGATATGCTCTCTTTAGTCTGGTAGATTCTTTTCTCACAGACAGATTGTTTCTGCACAATTTGGCTTGGTGAACTACACAGAATGTTGAGTCATACAATTGGAATTCAGCAAGTTGTTATGTGCCTGAAATGTAATAGTCTTGTTACAGTAAATAAAAGAAATACCACCACTGAATAGGTGCTACCCTTACTGAGACGTGAAAGGCAATGTACCAAGTTCTTATGAAAATGTCATCACCGCATCTGCCTTGTATCTTTTGCTTTAATTTCCCCATATTTCTTTTCCAACAATAAGTTTCTTCCATCCCTTCTTTGGTGCACAAATGTGTAGGAGTGGCTTTATCTGAACAAAAGTGCTCTTTTTCACCCAAAAGTTCCTGTCTGGAACTTTTACCTACTTGAGTCCTTGAGCTGTGCTAACTCAAGTTTGTGGTAACAGATATAAATTACATTTTGTTGTGCTGCTCCAGCTGTGTGCTAAGGGTATTCATTTCAAGGCAATATATATGTTTCTGTCTCACTGTTCTCTCTGGCTTCCAGAATGGGAGGGCAGCTTTAATTTGCTCTGGAGGGGTTGGTAGGGAGGGATAGTGACTCAGTTTCTTATTTGTGCTCTGCATTTCTTTCCTCCCTGAGGTAATGCGATTGACAGCTTGGGTTACACAAGTCTCTTTGTAGAGAAACATTGACCCCGTCTTCCATTTGTGAGTGTTGGTCTCAACCTTGTCAGGATGTAAACTGATAAAAATATTTGTGAAGCCCTTATCTGTGTGCTGAATCATTTGTTTTTGTGGTCTTTTGAACCTGGGCCTTCTGATGAAACCCATAGAAAAATGTGGTGGCCCTTATCTAGGGCCATCTCTAGTACAGGCATGGGGAATTGTCGTGGTCACCCTTTAGCCCCGGATCGCCTAACACCGCGACAAGATACCCAGACCACCTTAAATCAGGCGACCCGTCAGCCTTCTCGGACTTTGGGCTCCGGCCGTATCCAGGGGTCCAGTGGTGTCCAGGGATCCCTCCTGGGATCCCACTGTGATCCCGGTCCAGCCGTGTGGTGGAGCTTGTGTCCTTCGGGCAGCCCGGGTGAAGGGATGGTTCCTCTCTAGCGAGGTATCCCAAGCAGTGGCGCTCCTCCGGTATTCGAGGGTGAAATACGAGACGAAGGCGAGAGAGGAGAGTTGCCACAGATCCTTTATTGGGGGCATCTGGGGGGAACTCTCTGGAGTCAGATGCTCGACTCTTGGGGATCAGCTCAGAGCACAGATTTTATATGGGGCCGGGAAAGGAGGGATCCAAGGGAACAGCCAACCGGGATACAGACGGTAGGAGGGAGCAAGGGTACACAAACCAATGAAGAACATTAACGGGAGGGTACAAAGAGTCTTGGCCCATCAGCCATCGAGCGGCACAGAATAGCCCAGAAGGGGAGGTGGTGTCCAAGGGTGGGAGGCTGGGACTTCAAGGACTCAGACCTCCACAGGGAATAGTGCCTGGAAGGGGAGGGTTTTCAACACTTGAATGGAGAAGCAGCACAGGAAGATCAGGAGAGGCCTGATCCCTGGCTTAGCTGAACTGAGACCAAGCGAGACAGGGTATCTCATTCCATGGTTGGCGGCTGGTAAGTCTGGAGGTTATTATGAGTAAACCCTAAAGTAGTATGTGTAATTCATTTAATGTCCAAGAAACCTAGGCATTCACTCAGACAGCTTCAAGCCCAAGTGCATTTAATTTAATGTGCTGTTATTTTATTAGTGAAGCAGATAACTTCCAGCAGCTTGCTTATGTGTCTGCACTTAGCAGTTGTTGCCTTGATCAATTTGAACTTCTAGAATGGCAATTCTGGTTGTTACTTTGCCCAATCCTGATTTGAGACTGCAAATATTTTTGCTTATTACATTTTGCTATTTCAGAATATGCCCTGACCTGCAAGAATTGAAATTCCAAGGAAGCATATTGGGGACCACAAAAGCCTTGATCTTAGAGCTATATCTTCCTCAAAACCTTCACATAAATTAGGATATCTGTAGATTGTGATAATTTAATACAGAAAATGATACTTTCCAGTTTTCACAATTGGTTCTTTAGAGTTATACTTTTATTTACTCATGCACTAGCTCAACACTGTGAATAAACCACAAGTGAAATCAGTTTAAATACAGACATATTGATGTGCTATAATGCATGGTCCCAGTGCAAAAAAAATCGCAGTGTGTTTGCAGATGGGTGGCAGTGGTGATATTCAGAAAAGGATATGGAAAGCATGATGGAGAAAAGGTTGTAAAGAAAATTGTGTATCTGCGGACAAGTTCTGAAAATGAGATGTGTGGGGCTGCCCTGAATGAATACTGGATGCGCATGACTGAATACAAGATACAGGAGGACACTGACTTATGAAGAAATAGAATTGCTATGAATAGTTCAGTTTAGGGTCCAGGGAAGACTATTCAGTAGGGAGGTTGCAAGGTGGGATCATGCGAAACAGGCACAACTTCTGAGTACTCTCTTACAGAGTAGGACATCTGTATTTCTAACGTGTCATGAATGTTCTATGGAACAACAGAAGCACACCAAAAATTGTAAGATTAGTCAAATTGTTGGGTAATTTATACTTTTTATGATGTGCAACATAGAAAGGCTAGTAAAGTCACTAAAGTGTTAAAACATTTGTCTTGTGCTTTCTGTAGAAGAAAGAATATGTTAAAATTGCAATATAAAGGTCTTCTTAAACTGGAAATGGAGAGAGAAAAGAGGGAGTCATGATTCCAGGAAGTGCTTTGAATATCAAAGGCAACCCTGAATATTTCATTTGCTTTGAAAGGACACTGATCAAGCTTTGAATGTTTCATTTGCATTAAAAAGGGACAAGAATACACAGCTAAGAGAAATCATCCAGGATTGGAGGAAATCAGCCAGCAGATGGAGTAATTTGATGAATTCTGCACCCTTAGCTTCTGCAACAAGAGTTTTTGGGTGACTATTATTTTCTGAGCACCTAAGAAGAAAACATTTAGCTGTTAAAATTTAGGTGTGTATTATTAAGTGTAATTACTATTTGCAATCCAGTTTAAAAGTTTGTAAATAATTGTGCAAACTTTATCTTCATAAACTAGCATTTATTGTGCTTTAAGCTTTCATACTCACATAGGGGAAGTTTGGGTGCAGCTAAGAATTTGGGGATTTATAATCTCTTTGAATGTAAAAAGAATTTATATGAAACAGCTTCCTTGGGACAATCTGCACACAAAATAATGTTTTTAAGGAACATGTGTGCTTTTCTGGTAAGGCACAGGAGCTGGTGTGCAGCCTATTAAATGCAGAAATTGGTCCAGTGAACAACCATCCTAAAGGCAGCAGACCATGGAGATACCTTACCATGAACTGTGCGGAATGCAGCAAGTTCCTGCAAGACTTTTTCATCTGGTCTACGTGACCTTAGGATCAATTGGATTGGAGCAGAGTCAAACCACAGCAGCTAAGCTGTCTCTTATCCTCAAATAAGATTGTTTGAGGGTTTGGCCTGAAACCATGCCTAAGTCAGAGAGTTCAGCTTGTCAGTAGCTTTCAACTTTTATTTTCTAACTCCACCTCTCCCTCCCCGCAAGCCTTTAATTCAGTCTCTGTGCAACCATAGAACACAAACTTTGTGAAATCTTCATAGCATTTGTGGAGGTCCTCGTGGATTCCAAAAATCTGGCATTACTTTGTAGATAGGCATACAATTTTTGAATCTCGTCTTGCCAATCTGGCATTTTTTAAGCAGAAAAATGTTTAGATTAAATTAAGAAAGAGTGATATTGGTGAAAACGCCAATGGTGAGTGGGTGCTAATACAAAGAGTCAACTTGCTGGCTAGAATTAGCCATTGTACCTCCCAGTCTTCCTCAAAGACATTTTGGTAAGCAAAACCAGAATTTACAATGGAGTTGTGACAGTTAAGGAAGTTGAACAACCTTCATTACAGAAGTTTGGAATGTACCTGTGAATGGCACAAATTACTGCTCAATTTATGTGATGTATTATGACACAAAGGTTCTCGCCAGAGCCCTTGGCTCGTAAGCTGAAAAAACCCCCAAACCTCTTACTACTCTAATGAGACACATAAATCAGGTCAGATTTATTCTGTTTTGGCAAGGGATGGACAACTCATAAATACAATTGTAATTGTGCTTTGTAGAAATTTGAAGGAATGCTTTGTAGCATTGCTGCTGGGCACTAAAAAAATATAGGGTTGGTTGGGATTTTTTTTCCTAACCTTTGAAGGAAAAGGATTCAGTGCCCCTTTTAAGAATCAGATTAAATTGTTGTATATTAACCCCTCATTAGGGCAAATAACAGATAATTAGATTTCAGAATCTTTTTCGTTAAAGAGGGAAAATCTTTGCTACTCTTCCATATTCTGTTGTGTTCTCTAAGTTATATGATGCATGCAGCAAATTAAAAAGTTTTATCAGATGATGTCTGGTTCTAAAAGCCACGAAGACTTGCTTTCAAATTATGAGAATGCGTTGAGAACCATGTACATAATATGTGTGCAAATGTTGCAGAAAATTCTTTGCTCTAGGATAGATGAAATACAATATTCAAGTTTAGCAAATGACATTAAAATATCTAGGATATCAATGCTGTGAAATGAAAATAGCTGAATGTGCTGGTTTGGGCTGGGGTAGAGTTATTTTTCTCCACAGTAGCTGGTGTGGGGGTTCCATTTTGGATTCGAGGTAGGCACAGTGTTGATAATACAGAGATTTTTTTTGCTGTTACTGAGCAGTGCTTACACAGTGTCAAGGCCTTTTCTGCTCCTCACCCCACCCCACCTTTGGGGGGACTTGCGGTGCACAAGGAATTGGAGGGAGGGCACACAACGGGACAACTGACCCCAGTGACCCAGTGGACATCCCAGACCATATGGTGTCATTCTCATCATATAATTTGGGGAAAGAGAAGGAAGGAGGGGTCTGTGCACTGCTCAGCAGTAACTGAAGTATCTCTGCAATAGAAACACTGTTTTCAGCACAAATCCAAAATGCAGCTCCATGATAGCTACTGTGAAGAAAATTAACTCCACCCCAGCAAAACCAACACGCAAAATCAATGCTATTGCACCAAGCCCTGAGAATTGGTTAAATGAAGGTATTTCCTCTTAGACTCTCTGAGAAAAGAAAGATGGAAATTATTATTTCTACCAAGGTTAAGTAAGCCTTAGGGAGATGCCTACCTCTATAGTAATTTCAGAAAATGGGGATGCTCTTAAAAATGAGAACCACCTTCTTACCCTTACCCTGACACTATTTGGCTTCTAAAGCTGTAGTGGTATCATATTTGTAATAAACCAGGCCGTACAATGTCTACTTTCTGTCACATATGCAATGCCATTGTGGTCTAGTTCCATTGGTTATGGTTCTGGACTTTGAATTTTAGTTAATCTGCAGTATTCATTGGACCCATCAGATAAAGGCCAGATTAGTGTATCAACATCAGCTTAGGCTTCATCCCATGTGGAGAAAGTGTCAAGCTAAAAATTGAAGAGAAAGGTTCAGAAAAGACTGGCTGCCTCACATGTATATATACACCTCCAAAAATATCTCTGTTAGTAACTGAGGCCTGGATTCCACCTATCTTGAGCTGCCAAGAAGTCTAGCATGTTCTTAAATAAGGCGATATGTTTAGATATATCACATCAGAATAAAGTCCCAAAATATTTATGTCACGGAAATACCCAAATCCTCTTCTTCCTGAAAGTGATACTATTTATACAGACTGCCAACCATGCAGTGTTAGTTTCCACTGACACACCAAAGTTCACACAGACAAGTATTACAAAATTATAAAAATATACTTACCTAGAAAGTGTGTTACGTATTATAAAATTATATTTATACGGATTATTTATATACACACATATGCACATGCACCAGTAGACAGAGACACACATAAAGTTATAAAATGTAACAAGAACTGGGGAGAAACACTTCGCTCACTTAGAATAAAAAAGAGCAACATAGGAGATAAAAGGAGCGTTTGACCATCGTATATGTCTCACTCAATTTTAACAGAAATAATCTCTTAATGCCGTGACCACTTTAGGGGCCTTAAGAAATAGAAGTTGAAACAACGGACTGATATTGAAGGTGTAGGGGAAGAAATCTCAAGTAGGTTTTTTTTCAAGTTGTGTCTTCCAAAGTATGGGTCTAATATCAGTGTGATTCTAATACATTTAGCTGACCTTAATAAGTGGTGTCTCTATACAGTGCAGAGCAGGCAGTTTACTAAATTTTTGGTGATTGTGAGATGTGAAAAAGAACACAGAATGAAAAGCACTTGCTAAGGAATCTTAGTCCCCTTGAATCTGTTAAATGGATTTCATAGTTGGAGTCTGAGGCAAACAGCTGGAGTTAAATCCATATATTTCTTTTCTGTATTCTTTTTCTCTCTTCTTCACTTCGCATATTTTTCTCTCTGACTTTATTTTCCCTGTGTGTTTATTTGCCCTGTGTTTGTTTTAGTGTGTGTCATATTAACCAGTGCAGAGGAACTACTGTGTTCTGTGTTCAATATACACGCATCCAATAAGAGAATATTTTCATCTGTTCTCACGTTTAATATTTTTTTCTTGTGTTGACACAATTTGTTTGGTTTGATTAAAAAAACAAAGATAAAAACAGAGGAAAGCTAAAAATGTTTAATAAATAATTAAGGGGATATGTTGACAACTGTTTGACAGTCAGAGAAGGAAATACATAAAGAATTTTAAATGAAAATACAACCCCAGCAGGACGTGAACGCAATGGCTTTTGAAGTATGCCACATCCATTACACTTTAAAAAAAATGGTTTGGTTAATACCCAAAGGATGCTAAAAGTACTTTTTTGGGTGGCAGATTCACAAAGTGCTCTGTTAATTGAATGAGAATTGCATCTTAATCCCACAAAGTTTGCAAGAAATTTTCCTGACACGGCACAGTAGTATTTTTAGGAGGAAATTCTAAGAAAGCAGAGCACTTGCTAGTGAGTTCTAACTGAGTCTAAGAATTAAAGGAGTCTGAAGTGTCAGAATTTTTAAAACATGAGTTTCCTGATACCCCACGTGTGTAAGTCTCATTCTCTTTCAAATGTAAATACTTCCTTTTTATATGTTAAGGACTTAATCAGTTGTCCTTGTGGAGATAAAGTTCCTATTTGTGGACCTAGTGACTCTTAGATAAGATGGGTGCAGTATGTTCCCCAAGTTTACATGAAGTAGGCAGCAGCAATCCAAAGACAAGTCGTTGTACCCTTATATGTTTAACCAGAATTTGATTCGAAGGATATATTTTGAATTCTGAATTTAACCATCTCCTCTGTAGACAAAAACCTGTCCTAATTTCCTAATTAAGTCTGTTCATAACTGCATTTATCCATTTATTCTAGTGTGCTTGTTGCATTTTGTTGGCATTAATTATTCTTTTCTCTGATGTTTATCCTTCTAATGCAGAGACCCATCTTTTTCACTCCTCACTTTCATTTTGCTAAGATGAACAGGCTAAACCCTCATAGTGTTCACTGTAGTACTTGTTTCTCTAGCCTCCAAATCATCTCAGCATCCTTCCAGTTTGAGTTCACATTTTTTGAAAAGAAAGATGTCCACCTAGATAAGTTCTCAGTGACACCTGGTAATATAGCAGTAATTTTCCATATTCCCACAGGAGTGCTGACTCCATCTGATATAACCTGGGATCATATCTGTATTTTACCTGAAGGCATTGCAGCAGCAGGCAAATCGTGTCTAAAACTAACCAACAGTTCAAGACTCCCGTGTTCTTTTCCTTCCTTATTAGCATTTCCCTACCAATGAGCTCCCAGGTTATGGCAGAAATACTTGTTATGCCCTGACTGTGGGTCTTTGCAACTTTTCCTATATAAATTCTATTTGTTTTCTAGTACATAATTTCTTCCCGTGCAAATTTACAGTCATCCAACCATATATTTTTTATAATTATTCTACTGCTAGAAAGTCTCCTCATGTTGTGGTCATTAATGGTGACTTTCTATTGAGAAACTCTCTTACAATGACAACTGTTCCTTTCAGAACAACTCACTATTTTATTTTCAGTCAGGTTTTACCTACCTTCAATTCTTGTAGTCCCAGTCTGTGTTTTAACTGATGATTTCTCATAGGGTGAACACAGGAAAATTTGTTGAAGACAACTTTGGCCATATCTTTTCAGCCTTAAAAATCAGTTATCTTATTGAAGAAGGGATGTGGCATGATTTACCTTGAGTAAATTCATGCAGGATTTTTATATCACGTTTTATTTCGCTTCAAGTCTTAATTTTTAAGGTTACCAGGCCATTAATGTTACCAAGTTGTTCATTTTTCTTGCCTATATTTAGAAGTTTTATATTTGCTAGTGTGCAGCTGTATGGAACAGTCCAATTCTGATTTATTAAACAACCTCTTTGATCTTTGCCTTGGATTTCACGACATTCTTTTAAATATACACATTGTGCAATTGTCATTGTCCCGCTCTGCTGGGAATCCAGGAGTGCCTTTTCTTTCTGTCATTAAAGTCAAAAAGAATACTAGATTCCTCCTTCCAGATCTTATCCTCTGGCTATAGATTGTTCTGTCTGCTACATTCCTGCATTCCTATTCCTTTTTTCTCTTTGAGTCCATCCACTGGTTGTCTCCACCAGAGATTTACTGTTTCAAATGGAGACGGTTTTGTGCATTCTTCCCATTTAATTTTTTATTTTAGCGAAGAAACGAGGTAAATATGTATAGGATCTCTCTGATTTTGGACCTATAAAAAACCTTGAGTTCTGTGTGGTTGTCATTACTGCTCATCTAGAGGATTATCTGGTCTTCATCCCAGTGTGGTCCGTGGAGATCATACAGCTTGGATCCTGTGCTCCTTGCTGTCTGGATTTTGTCCAAAATCAAGGTCACACTAACCCGCCTTAGGATTCACTCCAAAACTACTTTATTTTTTGCATTACGTTTATGACTGATGTTTCATTGTTGTAGATTTTAGAGGTTGAGGGGTTTTTTTTCTCTTTTAAAGAGTTAAATGGGACCAGAAAAGAAAAGATTCTGAGGCTCTCTTTACTAGCTGGATACTACTTTTTGGAGTGCTGCTATTAAAAAATTTACTTAATAAATTGTAGAAATGCAAGAGAAACCATGATAATGACTCTGAGAGCCTACTGGATTCTATTTGAAGAGACTTCCAATTAAATATTGTTAGGAAAACACTTCCTCCTCATTTTTCCGTTAGCAACTTTCCATCTCTCTCATGCCATCTGCTGTCTGCTGAGATCTTTAGTTGCCAGGCCATTTCGGGTCTCTCTTCTCAATATATTTTCTTTTAAGCTTCTTTTCCCACTTCACAATCAAGAAATGTTCCAGTATCCCAGACTACTGTGTTATAGGAACTGCTACATGCCCTTTCACATGCCCTCAATCTTCCAAGAACACCATTGCTCTCTGCTTTTTGTCTCATTGGACTGCTGGACAAACAGAAACTCAGACCTGTCCAGAAACATGCAGAGTTTGTTCCATTACATATAATCTGTTCTTGGAGATGAGTGTTATAACAAACACTGTGTGTGAAGTCCAAAAATCAGATAACATGGCTCTTGTGGATATACTTCAGCTATGCACGCCCCAACCACCTGCTGCATATTGTTTTGCTGTCTTTGTACATTACTGGAAACAGAACTGGAATAAAAATTTGATTTTATGGTCAATCTTATTCAGATATGTGGAACCCTGTGGGCACAATAATATTATAGACCCTAAACATAACAGAATTAGGCCCGTGGCATTCAGCTTTTCTGTGTGCCATGCTTCTCTCTGAGGAGTTTATTTAATAAGAGTGGGACACTAACAGACAATCAGTGCAGTGAAACAGCTGACAACAGTGTGGAAACTCTGATGCAAAGGACTTCTTTCCTCCCACAGTTAAAAATCTGCTTTTCATTCTACTTTTCCTCCTGCAATGTAACATCCTGTCTTTGACATGTTCATAGATCAAAGGTATTTTCTCCCCTGACTGGAGACATAATTTGCTCATGTACTGTTTCAAAACTTACTGAGCTCAGTTGTACCATGGTAGTCATCTCTGTGCACTAAATGTCCTGTCCTACATTTGACTTCCAAGTCCTTAGCTAGTTTCTGTGTTTGACTGCAGGTTCGAAGGTCCCCATTGTGCTGGGAAAATAAAGAAATCTGCCTGCCAAGGCAAGAAAAAGGGTTGTTGAACAGATTTGTATGGTGGCCATCTGAGGTATGTAGCTTTTAGAAATCAACAGTAGCAGCATTCAAGATCTCAGCCTTAATGCCATTAGAAATCAACTTCATAATACTGTCAAACACCTTGTAGTTCTTCGGTAGCAGGAATTTTAAATGTTTCTAGTTGAACAGGAATCAAACTTCTAATCTAATTCGTGGATAAATAAAAGATATGTTATATAAAATAATAAACTTGATGCCTTTAACAAGGCTTTCAATTATCATGTGACAGATAGAAACTGATAGATGAAATTGAATCTTGAACCAAGTTCCAAAAATAAATGATGAATATACTTCTAATGATACTAAGTGATTAGGAAGACATAAACAAATGGTGAACAGGGAGAACAGAAGGGGGCAAGTACTAAGGAAAGAAAGTTAGAGAAGAGAAGAACTCAGTAAGTAGTTAATTATAAGCAGGATGCCAAAGGATGTCTGAAAAGACGATGAGAGTTTAATTATGGTTGCATGAAACTAGGCTGCTTCCTAGGGCTATTAAACAGAGGTCATAAAGGGAATGTGTCATGTGATCTGTTCACAGAGATATATGTAAATTTGAATCTTGTTGGTCAGAGAAAAGAGTAAAACAGCTTCTTTACATCAGGGAAAATTTGCATTATTTGGGAAAATTTTCCAGTATCTTGGACTAAGCAGTCTGCAGGAAGCATGGACTGTAAGTAAGAAGAAAGCTGTAGAGAACCTCTAGGCCCAATAAAATCATAGCAAATAATAGCATAAAATTGTTTTAGCATTTTATATCCTTCAACTTTCATTCATGAAATTTATGCTAGAAAACAAGTTAGAGGGTTTTTAAAAGATAGAAGATTATTACATTGGAATTGGCTGAGAAAATTGAAATTGAAACAATAAAGAAGATTCACAAATATCCTTGGATTTCACAGAAACTGAAGTTATGAAACCCGGTGAGTGATAATCTATAGTGCACTGTGATCTTACTGTGGGTGTACTAAAATAGCACTGCTTTCATAAGAAATCAAGGTTTGGCAGTTTGTGAGACTTTCAGAAATGGAGCACCCTTAGAATACTGAGCAAGGGAATACCTGTGTAAGCACATGACTAAAACACACAGGGCGTTCCATTTCTCTTCAGATTCTGCCTGGTGTCAAATAACCTTTTTTGGTCTGTGTGACAAATAACCTGGTTTCTGTACAGGGACAGAAAGCCCTGTTGCCTTTGCTCATGCTGTTTTGCGTGTGAAAATATTCAGGGTGAAAGTTAAGTTGAGCACATGAATTGTGTGGCATGTTCAGGAGATCACCTAGTTCTGTTCACTCATTAAATACTTTAAGAAGAAATGTCCTTGGATTGAAGCGTGCTCTTGCAAGATCAAAACAAGTGATGTTTTTCATCTTATCTTTTAAAATTAAATCCTCATAATTCAAGTGGATTGAGATAGATACATCTTGTGATACTCTGTTGCTAAAAGCATAAAGGTAAGTGGAGGTAATTTCTAACGTCAGTTCAAGGGGTTGCCTACCTCTACTCAGCTTTCAGTTTCAAGCCAGCTCCCGTTAGTATTCAATAAATACACCCACATGCAGGGAGACGTGGGTTGTGACATCCCGTGCTTCCAAGCTGCAAAGTCAGATGCTGGAATGGAATTCAAGAGCCTCTTAAGGTCCTTAATTTGCTTCCATAGGAAATGAGGGCTGTCACATCCCTTGGGTTTATAGCACAGCACGTGTGGGAGTTGTTGAAGACAGCTGGTAGAAAACACTAGAGAAAGAACTACAGATGAGATTTTCTCCTGTGTTAGGTCTCTCTCTGAAACAGCTGTTCAGAAACAGAAACTGTTTCCAAGGTTCACACACCTGGATAGGTGGGTACAGAAAATTGGATCACTTTTTTCTTTAAAACAGACACTGGATGTGCATTTATGTTCACCCAATTCAGAAAATGTTCTGGGATTTTCAGCACATTTCAAAGCATATCTGTAATACATAGCCATATTCTCATTGTATCCTAGTTTCCTGCTATTGGGGTAACTTTTATTTTAGATTAGAAGGATGAAGCAAATAAATCATTAGAGAAAGAGATGCGAGAAGAATCTAGCATAAAGAATATAGTAATAACTGCCTAATTGCATATACAACAGGTGTAAATTAAATAAGTAGATAAATGAAGCCTGAAATAAACAGCCCTATAGGGAATGCAATTAATATAACAGATGATAGATGTAGAGAAGAGTTGTTCACAGCATGACCACAAGAAACCTTCTGCAGGGAAAATGTGTTTTATAGTTCTCTCCTAAGGTAGGCAAAAAGATTTGGGCGTAGCTACCTCTCCAGGTTCAGAGGAATGCTTTGAAGTGCTGCTTGTAAAGTTGAAATGATATTGAACAGCTGTCTATCAGGGAGTGCTGAGCTTCATTAAACATTGTATATGGCAGTAAACAGAGTAGAAAATGAAAGGAGGAATCAGCACATTAACAGTTGGTTAAACGGGCTGGTTGTCTGCTGATTAGTAATGTAAAATGATTAATCAAAGCAATAACATAAGAAAACAATCAAAAGTCAAAGAAAGGCTATGAGAAGAAAGACAAGTTTCACAGTGGCACAGTATTATAAAGGAAATTGGTATAAAGGACCTTGCAGGATCTGGGAACTAATGGCAAAGAGGCAGAAGTAGGTGGATACAGAGCTCCAAAGACTGTGTTCAGCAGATATTCGTTTTTCACATAGGTGCAGCTCAGAAGAATAAATGGGAAGTAAGGGCCTTTCATGGGAAAGTCTATTTTCATCACTGCACTCACAGAGTGCAGGAACCAGAGCTTCTGTGACCTCCTTCAATTTGTTTCCATACTTCTTTCATAATATCCGTTTCTTTGGTGGCTCAGTTTCTTCTTCATGTGTTCATAATTGTTCATTCCTTCCATTTTCGTTGTGTTATAGCACAAATATTTCTAAGAAGACAGAGTTTTAAGTGTAAAAGCTCTATGCCATACCTCTTCCAAAGGACTCTGTATGTTCCAGCTGGTTTTAACATGACCAGTGAATATTTTTTGCAACATATATTATTATCCCACTTCCTTTTTATCCAGTTTATAGCCATTTTGCTTTTAGTAAAAAGGGTCAGAATTTGAGAAATTGTACAGTGTAAAATTTTATTGCCGAGTACTTCCATTTTATCAGTTGTTTCTACAGAGGCAGATTGTATTAAAGACTGAAACTGCAGCTTCACTGGACTTGGCATATTTAGGAAGAAGGTAATACTTTCTGAATTCAGGCTTCTTTTTTATGTGTATTGAAAGCAGAAACTAATTTAGAGGCACATGTTGATAATCTTGAGAAATCCTCTATGCCTTTTGTTAATACTGCCAGTAGTATTGGAAGGTAATTGTGGGGAGGCCTCCATTTAACAGACCTTGAGCAGGTTGTCAGTCAATGTTTCATTCAAAGTGATAAAACATGTAGGATCAAGAAGGATGTTCATTTCACAGCTTGAAGATAATTTTGTCCAGTTCTTGAACCAATCCTGTATTTTGCTTAAACATCCACAGTGGAAAGAGGGACACAATATACATGATTAGTAAATTCTTTAGATGGTGTCATTAGAATTGCTATTCATTTTATCTGGATGCTTCAAATAAATTGTTACATCTTTAAATATGTTTCTTTTAAAAGCTGTTATTACCAATGTACATTAATTCAGGGAAAGGCTCATTCTACCGTAAAAAACTAAGACAGAGTGTTGGAAATGTCTGTGTTCTGTGGAAAAGCTAAGGATATATGCAAAATCCAAACCATGCATTGTCTTAATGGGGCTTCCACAAAGACCACTTGTCTGTACTTTAACATTACATTCTGTGAGAAGCTAATATATTTTTCAAAACCTTCTAAGGTTTCATTTTAATTCACATGATCAAGTCTGTAGATTAAATAACAGAGAGTGAACAATCTGCCGTGAAAGGCCAACTGATTTCAGTACTTCATAGTTTCCTTTAGATAGAAACAGAGAAAAGCTTTGATTATGTCAATCACTAGGGAACTCTGTGAGATCAGGGCAGGTTGATGTTACTCTAACTCACTCTAGTTCATACATGACACACAGGTGTGCTGTCTTATCTTACTACGGAGATTGTCTGTGAACCTTTGGAAACAACTAAACAGTGCGAAGTGGTACCACTCATTATAAAAAACTGAAAAAACACCTCGAAGTTTTTGCCTCTTTTAGTAGGTTTAATTGTATAGCCAGAGATGAACAAGACAGCAGTTGTGCTCTGTCCTCTCAGGTGCATTTGAAGCAGAGTTCCTCTCAAAATTTATTTTCACATGTAGGCTTAGCTCTGCTTTTTCCAAGTTCTTGCTTCCTACTGTAAATTTGTTACACACTATTCAAGAAGGTAAGACCAAAGGACCTTGAGGGAAAGATGACAAGAGGGCACACAGCACCATTCCAAACACACAAGCTACTGGTCTCATGGAAAACCCTTCTAAGTTCCTATGGAGCAAGATGCTGCACAGGTCACCTTTTACCACCTTTTTCATGTACCTCTAGGAAGATTTCTTCCCCATTAACAGATAAGAGTCTGGTAAAAAAGTTAAAGAAAATCTGTACAAATGTATTACTTGAGTCATCCCCTGTTTACGCTGAGTTGATTTAAACTGACAGAAAAGCTTGTTCTAAAAGGTTCTCTCCTAGGGTTAAAACTTTTACAATTTTGAATTTACCATGTCACCTATATACAATAATTCTTTTAATGTATTTAAACAGGTTATTCCATGCACTATACATAATCTTCAAAAAGACAGCTGAAAATTCAACTTCACATCCTTTTTCCCTTGTCTGAAATATGGCACATCATCTTGATATTTTTCTGCACTGTGTGATATCCTGGCAAACTTTCCAATGCTCTAAAATAATAAAGATAATCTGTACTTTTTCTGTAAGATCCTAGTTCTGAGATTGCTCATGTTCTATTTTTGGAAGATTAGCAGCATGTTATAATTTATTCAAAGAAGGAGAAAGGTCAATCAAGTATTTTTAACATTATGTTTTTTTTCTGGTTTTCAGAGAGCAGAATTATAACCAATAGCAATATAACCAATTCTACAGAATTTTCTTCTCGCTCAGCTCTAAGTAGTATGTACCAAAATCAGTAAATCATTATCTCTCTAGAAAACAAATAGGAAAGGCTCAGAACTGGTGGATTCGGAGCATCTCTGAAGGCATTCTTTTCAAGAGGCTAAGAGTTTGCACAACCACTGCTTTTATCTTACCTGTTTTCTAAGAAGTATGATTTTAAAACCTACTGAGGTGATATTTTTCACTGAGCTTTGAATCCCCATGGACTGTGTTAGCCTTTTGCTATGCTGTGTGCTGTTAGATACAGAGGTGAACCAGGACTCAAATTTGTCATGAGCAAAACCTTAGATCTCATCAGCAAAGTGTACTGGGGGAAAATACGTAAAGGTTAGAATGCTGCAAAACAACTGTAACCCACAAAATAAAATTAAGAGACCATTTTCATGGCTGTGAGCCACATCTCACAAATGTTTGTATGATCACAATTTTAAAAAAATCTATTGCTTATTGGCATGCAGATAATAAATTTTAAAAAGCTTTATTGAAGAATGAGAGACATTCCTTAAAAAGTAAAATAATTAGCAAGCTTTTATTTCTCAGCCAACATTTGGAACCTTGCAAATATGTGTTCTAGGATTAAAATATCAGCATCATTAAAAAATAACCATGTGGCATTTCTCTTAAATTCACTGAAACCCCCTTTTTTCTATTGTAACTTTCTGGTTTTTCACAGATGATAGGTATGAATAATTTCTCTCTAAAACAACTTTGAAAATTAGCTTTATTTTTGTAATATTTTTCTTCAGGAAGAAGATGTAAGTAATAATCTTATACAGCATCTTTTAAGACTGTCTACGTCAAAGTCTTCACTGAAAATTCAAAGTATCCATTTTTTTTACCTGGAAGGTTTTCTCCACAAATAGAGTGAAGTACAACACTGAAATGACACATGTTTACATGGAGATAGAACTGAAAATGCCTAGTGGGTCCTCTCTACTCACAGATACTGGTTTAGCAAAGCCATACCTCTTAAACTGTGCATACTAATAGGAGATACTCTTGGAACCAAGCTTGCAGTTACCTTTGCATTTTGTAATATAAAGGTCTAACTCAATTACAACTGTTAAGGACAAGCTGTGTAGGGCAAACATGGTGTAGCAAATCACCAGGAATTTCTAGCAAGCAGTGGGTTTGCTAGTAAAGTGGTTTTTGTAGCATATATTTATTTTTTACAGAAAAAATGGTCATATGAGGCATTTTAATGAACACACCACATGATACATTGAAGATTTTCTCCTCAGGGGTTAGGTGCCCAGTTTCCAATGCAATTTGATGGGTTTTTGGTGTCTCATTTATTTAGCAAATCACAGTTTTCCAACACCATGGATACAGGTTACAACATGGTGTTAGATGCATGGACCATACTGTAGAAATTCTGTGGTAAATAAAGTACATCCATGCAACAGATTGAAATTGCCCTTTGCCCAAAATAACCACTGCAAGTTAGTCTCAGAACTTGTGAAGGAAATCACTGGTTACCATCTCAGACAGACCAAATTAGTCTGGCTATAATCCTGTAGGCAAGTGTTGCAGCATAGCAGGGGTGGATCAGCAGGGCAGAACAGCCTGGGGAGGACCTCAGAGCTGGATGTGCAGAGTGTGAGGGTTTTCTCAGAGCTGGATGTGCAGAGGACCTCAGAGCTGGATGTGCAGAGCATGACGGTTTTCTCAGAGCTGGATGTGCAGAGTGTGAGGGTTTTCTCAGAGCTGGATGTGCAGAGTGTGAGGGTTTTGCTGCTGCTGTACTCGGTCCTGGGCACTGCACCTCTCTAACAGCCCAAGTGCCCTCGCTGATGTGACCCAGAACCACTCTCAAACCTGACACAGAGAGCAGCAAGTGAAACTGGTTGGGAGATGAGGTTCAAAAGCACTTTCCCGATCTGAACTAAAGGCCAATGTAGATATATCCTACAGATCATTTGTGGGATGCCCCCTCTGACAAGACAGCACCTTTGAAATGCTTTTTGCCTTTGCTGTGGTGCTCTGCATACACAAGCAGCAGTGGACCTGCTTCAGGTTCTTTGTGGAATACAGCATGAAAAGATGTAAGTAAACAATGCATTCTGAGTGCAATATCTCAGAAACACTCCTGATTTCTCTGAAACGCAGCAATTCCCCAAGTTTGTCTCAGCACACTTAGATAAAATTACGTTATATGACAATACTATGCTGAGTGTGGTCGCCTTAAGTGAGTTGATTAAAAGGTTCCTGTTTTCTGGAATTATTAATGCCTTGAAATTTGTCTCCATACCCTTGGCTGTGCCAGTAGTATTTCATCTCTGCTATGTGCTGGTTGGATACTGGCAAGGCATTGAGCAGAAATCTTATTTCTGTGATGCAGTAGCAAGATGCTTGCAGTACTTTAAATTGCTGTAGATGAAAGAGGCGATTTACACCTTGAGCATCATCAAAGATGATTTCAGCACATTTTATTTCTTGTCACTAGCAGCATAACTATTTCTGTTATTCAAGTGAAAATAAGCGCTGAATTAATGAAGTCCTGGAATTTTTAACCAACAAACTAGGTCTGCCTGGCTTCCTTTTAACCAACAGAAGTGTCAGATCAGGCCAGCAGAATCCATTCAGAATTTACAAGTTTTCTTATCCTAGCAATGTAAATGTAAAATGTTCGATACAAATCTCTTATTTATTTCAGTAGTCTCACATTCATTTTAACTGAGGTGAAAAACCTGCATATTTTAGTTTGTGGCTGGATGTCTCCTTGATTCAGAAAAAGTTATTTGGTGGGCATAGTGGGGTTTTTATATAAGATGAGTGGCAAGGGCCTAAAGGTCTGCCAATTTCACATTGGAATAGAAAGTGGTCTTTCTGCTTTAACATCAAAAAAAAAAAATTTCTTTCCTAAAACCTGAAAAATTAGGATATTGATCAAATTTGCTGGGAATTTGCATATAATGAATACTATGCAAATTATAACATGTAATTTTATGGAGAAATTGAGATATAACAACTCTCTCTTGCAGATATTAATGTATCAATATATAATCCTGGAATTCTGACCCACTGATTTTTCCATTATTTAAGATTGTCTCAGAAAACTTTCCAATGGACATTTTTTTCTCTTTATATTTGCAGAAGTCTGAAATTTAAGTACTGTTAATATGAGCTCTCTACAGATTAATGTAACTTCTCTGGGTACAGGGTCATCTGAGTGACTTCAGCAAATGACTTATTTTAATTTAGAAACCAAATTTCCATTATATTAATTTCTTTTGTAAACCAAAAGGATTACATCCTATGTCAGTGGAAGACATGGACTATTTTACCATATCAGCTTACCTGAATTTCTGCTTATTAAGGGCAGAATTTATCCTCTTAGGATGTGAGTCTATAATAAATATGTGAAGAAAAATATTAAATCAGAGATAGGTAGAAACAGAAAGACTGATTTAGAGAAGTGTTTTATGGTACAAGAAGTTTCATGAAAATGAAAAAATTTAATCCCCAAACAAAATGCTGACATATACTGTGCTAAAGTGCCTCAAATGTCAGCCTCTCATCTTGGACAATTCTTGAAAAATGTAGCAAAACATATTTGAGAGCATTTGATTTTTTTTGTCTTTCCATGAACTGAAAAGAGCTGAAACTGTAAATTAATCTTTTTTTTTTTTTTTAATTAGACCAATAGCAATATTACTTCATGAGACAGCTTTTAAAGAAAGAATTACAATACAGAAGAAGGAAGAGCTTTAGTTAAGAGAAGTTTAATGTCATCATAAAAGTGCTAAACTATTGACCGGCTGCTCTCATATGTGGTATTTTTGTTTTCCAGAGACAGATGTTTTAAAAAATTTATTACCTGTTTGAAGAAGTTAATGAACAGTACAAAAAGGGGACACTTTTGTTCTTTCCCTTTTTTCATTCTGTGATGATGTTTACTGTCTGGCACAATGATTATTCAATTTTCAGAGATGTTCACCACCTTCTGCTGCTGATTAAATTCCTGTTTGGTTTCCCTGCCAAATCTGCTGGATTAAATTAACAAGCTCTGTCTGCTTTAGTGGAAATGACCTGCACTGACCTTCAGCTTGTACAAAATAATAATCTTTTCAGTGATTTATTGATTCAGTGCTCTTTATCTTCTTTTAAAGTAATGTGCAATGGAAATGTTTGCCTTTACCTTGACTGAATTTGCAGACATGCTCTGCTTATTTCACTATGCTAGAGACTTTGGCCCTTTATATGTAATAGTTTTGTACTCTTTGCTATTATTAACACTTTGTTTTCTTCAGAAGATTCACTGGAGCTTGATTACCCTAAGGAAAAAACTTCATATGATCCTTCAATCTGTAATAGGTCCCAGTCTTGAAAATTATCCACATCAAAGGACCAATTTTAGAAGATTAAACCCTTTCTCTTTTTTCTAAAGTAAATTCGATTTTTGTTTAATTACTTCCTTAATTCATTTGTTTTGTGGTTGTCAAACAGGGAGTAAGGAAACTAGAGAAATTATGTTAGGAGCAAATGTGAAAAGGATCTAAATTATAGTGAGTGTAAGAATCTTGAGTATTTAATCACACTTCCATTGCTATTCCAGTTGACTTAATGATCACTAAGTGGAGAAACTACTTTTGAAGTCCAGAAAAATATATGTACAACCTCTTCTTTCCTTTTGGCAGGATAGATTTCTACTGGGTGGTTGTGCAATCCTTGCATTGTATGTGTGGGCTGTGAATGGTGCCTTGACTCCTGAAATCTGATGGCCATTGCTGAGGCATAATATTTGTGAACTTCTGTGGAAAATAGTTCTCTAAGGGCACAGATAACTTCCGATAGAACTGTGGAATAAAGAGAAAGATTGTTGAAAATAAAGAATGTGTCCAAGTTGAAACAGAAACATTGCTAGACCCTTAGCTACAGTTTGGTTTGAGATTATTGCTTAATACTCACTGCCTTTTGTAGTGTCTTAAAAGGCACCATATTTCTAGAAACGACTGGTTGATATGGGCAGGTGTGAAAGACTGCCCATTAGGAAAGGGATCTACATTCCTTTTCTGAGATGTTAAGACAATTTTCCAGCTGATACTGTACCAATTTCATAGTTTACATTGAAACTGATGAGCTCAAGTAGTACAACCCACCTAAATTTTCAGCCACCTAAATACAGATTATTTTGTCATTCATGGAAATGGAATCCATGTCCATATTTTATAATCTTTGAGGCCATGTGGTTATGGATGGTTTAACAGCCAAAGATATAGAATCCTAGAAAGAACAGTTCTGTGTCTGTTGGGGTAATTTGTGCACTCTTCAGATCAGGACTGCAGAACTAGAGTCACAGACATGCTCATGGGGTAGACAGAACCCCAGCCCCAAATTCACGTTTTCCATGATGCAGAAGATGTCTGTGAAAAATTATCAAAATGAATGGATTATCGTTGCTGTGATCATATTACATTGCAGAGCTAAATATTGTATGGGATCTCTCACATTATGTGCATGTGGGATATTCTATGTAATGACAATACCATTAAAAGAAGACATTTCCCTTACATAAAGGGCTAATTACCTGTTGACTTCTGAAAACTTCTTTGCCATCCAGTATCTTTATGGTTCTGTTATCATAGTTCGTTCTTTTGGCTACACTTGAGTTTAGCATGAGCAGTCCAGTTTTGCTTTTGCAAGATGTGACGTTTCATCCTTTGACAATGCCTGGTTTTGTTGACTTCAAGTACACTTACTGTATTGGGTCTTGCTGACCAGGTGAGTGGAGAGCTATCAGTTGAGTAGCAGTGTGGTAGCCTGACACTTCAGCTGAACACTTCAGTGGTCTCAGCCGGAGGCTTTCAAATTTTGTGGTCCATTACTCCAGTCCTTTGAGGTACTGCTGGTAAATATTCAGAAAGTCATTCTCAGGATGACCTGTTCTCCATCACGTAGGCAGTGAGTCTTACCCATGACACTCTGGGATTCACAGAACCACAGAATCACATCTTTGGAGCCAAGAATCCAGGCCTTTCAAATACCTCTGGTGGGTCATAAATTGGCCAATGGAAATTTTGCTTAAAGCTATGGATACAGGAAAACTGAGACTGCAGAAGAACTAAGCATTGCTTCATTATTTTTCTATTTATTTTTATCTTTCTCTTCTGTTGGGTTTGCCAAGGTGAAGGTATTTTTTTTTTATAGTGTTGGTTGTCACTTCACTTTTGAAAATACAGTTAATAGTGAAGTCTTTGTAGATCCTAAGCCCATCACCCGTCAGGTGAATGTTGTTTTCCCCATTAGACAGCTGGGAAAACTTTTAAAAACATATTCCTTTTATGCATGGCTTTGGAATGGATATTTTTCCTTTGTTGTCAGAAGGATATTTTTAAAAATCTGCTTTGTTGACACCACTGCAATATTAAACCATTTCTAAGCTATTTCAGTAAATCGGTTCTTTGGTTTATCCCAGTTGCAGAGCTTCAGCAAATCCTTTTTATGTGAAATGTAACGGAAAAATGGTTGCAATACATTTCAAGCAAAAGACAAGATGAGCACTTACAGACATCTTCTTAAGTGACCAATTGATTTGTTGATGACACTGATGAAGGGCAGTGTCCCTTAGTAAAGACAGATGAGGTAACCACATAATACTCTGATACTGGTGTTTTTTGTGTTATTGTTGTCTGTGCACACGGATAAAAACCAAAATGGCCATCTAAACCATACTTTAGTGCCTGTATTGATTGCTGGTTCTCAAACCAGCCCTGTTATGAATTGGCCATTTATCACTTCAGAGGAAATGAACATCCCCAGATTTTGAGCTACAACTTCTGCAACAAGGGTCTTTTCAGATAAAAAGTCAACATGGTAGAGGAAAGCAAAAATAAGAACTGTATTTTCTAGCCTTATGTATGTGAAAGAATCAGGATAGTATATACAGGTCGTGGTGTTTACTGCATACATGTTGTCTGTTGTGACACACTGGCTGCACTTGAACAAGTCCTCCTGCAAAGCCATTTGGTTGTCTTACTCTGCTGCACCCAGGAGGATAATAGCTGTCAGCGAACTCTCTAGGACACATTCCTGTGCATTAGAGCAGTAATAAAAGTCACTACTGCGCTTAAATAAAATTTCAGTGAGATCCAAAGGCTGTAGCTTTGGTCCAAGCTTCAAATTCCATTTAAAAATTGTGTTTGCCTTCATTCTGTAGCCTTCCACACCCTGCTTTTCATGTTTTCTGTAAGTTTTATGTAAAATGCTTACGTTTGCTTTGAGAGCACATAAATTTCACAATCATATTTTACTGATGATAAGTTTTACTTTGAAGAGGGTCTCACTTTCCTGCTGTGCATTTGGCAGCTGAAACAGGCTAGTACTATTTGCTTTACACAAGAAAATAGAGGATAGAGATTTTCTAAATTGATTGTCTGAGACTTAAATACATACTGAGTTTTCTAGTTAAATGTCCTGTTTTCTACAGCTGTACTCTATCAGTTGCTTTGAGGTTTGGAGAAAAACCTGAGTAAGTAGTGCTTTTGAAAGCCAGTCCTGCTTGGCTTCTAAATTAATTCTTGACATCTTGCTAAATGGTTTGATTTTTGGGTGTCTTGCTCTTGTAAACATTTTTGCTAACTTTGGTGGGAACAGCTAGCTGGTTTGGCACTGTCACTTTAAACTCCATTCTTAATGTGATTTGGCATTCCCTGTATGTCTTCCATGTAAGTATTTATATATTTTGATCTCAATTATCCAGTTACTGGTTTACTATCATTTTGCAAGACAAAAGACATTAGATAATTATTTTGGATTATGAACCATGTATCAGCCTATCCAACTGGCCAAGCAAAGATCTTATTCCATATGAAATCTTCTGAAATTACTGTGAAGGCTCTTTAAAACGTAAAAATACTTCAAATTGTAAAATAGGTGTATGAAGGTATCTCGTCCTTGTGCCATGAGCCAGTCAAAAAACTAACTTACCATAGTTATGTATCTCTGATCCCCTGTATAGACTATGGGAAAAAACAGGTTCCTTCATGGAAAGTACCAGATCTTGGATGAAGTGTTTTGAGATGTTGTAGTGAGATGGGATGGATTGGAGCAGTACATCTATATGTAGATTATGTAACTCTTGTGACTTTGGTCTGGAAAGAATCCTGCTGCATCAGATATTTAGAAATAAGTAACAGGAAAAGGTTGTTAATAATAGCTATTATCTTGAGTGTATTCTTCCATATTAATTTTTTGTTACTGACAGAAATAAATTCTTTCCGTATTTTAAAATATCATTGCTGTCTCTAAAAAAATAAAGATCATGACACAATGATGAAATAGACATCCTTTCACCTGAGAGAAAACCGCACTTTCAGTGGGTAGGGGCTGTTCCACATTATGTTAGTGATGAATTGCAGTTTCCTGTATGAAAGATTCATTGACTTCAACTTTGTGTCTCCCTATCAGCAGGCAGAAGATAGGCTATCTCTGTCAGAAATGTGTGATATAAGTGACAGGATGCCAAATACATGGTCTTGGGAAGAATTTGCTTTCTCCTGCTGTGAATCATGGGTGCCTGAACCGCATTTTTTCTGCATTTTTTCTACAACCTGCAAGCGACTGTAAGGACATCCACACTGCGCAGAGGCAGGCATGCAAAACAAGGACCCAGAACTTCTCAGGTGTGATTCTAAAATGAATCACAAGATCCTCTTATCATTGCATGACTCTGGGAGAAGCTCCCTTTTGAGACTCACCCTGAGCCAATAGGATTTCCAGCTTGCTCTCACTGCAAGAGAATGGTGATCAAACCAGAAATCAGTCAAACCATACTTAACCAGGTCATGGAGAAAAGTCACTAAGGATGAGCTTGACTTTTGCTGTTGAAAGTAGGTGGGAAAAGGCTATTTTATAATGTGTGCTTCACTGTTAAGGTACAGTTGATGTGGAACTGCTGTGTTTAAAGATGAAACAGCATCTTTAAAAGCACTACTGGATTTGCTGTTTTCATCTGAAGTGCTAATTGCCCTGAGTTTGGTGACAAACAATGCTGTTACGTACATAAGCACGCTTTTTCAAACTCAGCTTTCTCTTTTCCTCTCTATAAACTGCTCACTTGACCAGATCATAGGTTTGCAGAGCATGTAGAATCCTGAAATTCAGATTTGTTTGAAATGTAGCTTCATTAACCCAACTGCAAAAAAAACTTTTTTTTTTTTTCCAGCCATATAGTAAGGATGATAATCACACCGGATGAATAAAATTATCTGTATTTCATAGAAGGAAGTTAAATGTAACTGTGTATTTTATGATGACTGTTTTTTCTGCCAGTGTTACAACTCCTGGTTTCTTAGCGTGTTTACTTTGCTTTGCACCTGTCTCAGAGCATTAAATAAAAATAAACCCCAGAGGAACAGGCTAGCTAAGGGTACCCATGTATATTTCTCAATGATTTGATGACAATGTTAATCTGATATTAGATCTTTGAGGACGTGAAAGTGTGGTTACTGAAAAAGATGCATTGTCAAAATTTCTTGAATATCTGTAGGTTAGAAGTATTGTTTAGAACAGCCCTGAAACTGCTGTAAATAACTCCAAAGAACTCACCGATGAGGTATGGGACAAAGCACATGATTATGGAACTACAAGTGGGTCTAAAATCCCTATTTAGGCTTTTCTAATCCAAATAATGATATAGAAGCACCTTGACCCCTGAGTTACTAATAGTTTCTAATTTTTCTTTGTTTCCTGAAGCAAAGCAAAGGCACATTTCAGTGGTGCAGTGACTAGTACAGACAGCAAGGTGACAGGCACCTTGGATGAGCACAGGGAATGCTAGGCAGCTAAGAAAATGCAGCATATAAAGTTAGTATGATAAAGTTAAATGCTCCAATTAAAAAAGAACTTCAGATTATGACCAACAGCTGCCCAAACAAATGCTTCCCTTAAATAAGATAGAAATAATGCTGCATCTACGAGGATCTTACAACTTGTTAGCCAAATGTCCTTTTTGCTGAACCAAAAAAAAATACGTATTTTACACTGTTAACGCATTTCTTCTTATAAGCACCTAAACCAGCTTTGATCTGGTATGTGGTGTAATTAATGATTTATCTGGAAGTCAAAGGAAAAATTAGGTTTTTTTTGTTTATACCTTGACTGATATAAGACTTCATTTTGACAATGTCACATCACTAACACATTCTTTAAAACAAAGGAAGAAACATGTTCTTGAGTTCACACAATAGCAATAAAAAATAACTGCATTTTTATAGTTCATCTTGCACAGAACATGCTCTCAGGAGAAAATCAGAGATAAAATTTTTATTTGGAGGTGAAATGAAGGGGGAAAAAAGCAGATCTCAGTTTTTCATTCTTACTTCTGTCATCAGGATTGACTGTTGCCTGTTTATCACTGGAGTTCTTCTCCTCCTCTGCCTTTGGGGCTCTCATGGAGAAGGCAATGGGAGCCATACACGAGGCATGTTGCATGTCCACCAGCTGCTCAGTGATGCTTGAGGCAACGGGAAAACAAACAAAATAAAACTGATATTTTCTCAATGCTTTCTGAAAGTAATCTTTCAGCAGGGTGGATTATAGATATGTGGCAAGGCTGGGTAGATCAGAACATACAATTCCAGTTGCTTGAATGACAGTGGTACTGTCTCAACTCTGATAAGCAAGGTAGACCTGAAGATTATTCTGAAGCCCACCTCCTGTTGCTGTCCATCTCATAGTTAAACTCTCACTACCACTTGTCCATCCCGATTAGACTGATCTTACTGCTGCTTTTCAATGAGCTTGCTGCTTTCTGCAGTGTTTCAAATTCACTTTGTTTTGGTGGTCAAAAGTCAAGAGTTCTGCCAGTAGTGATCCCTCTGTGCTCTGCTTCTGCTTCATAATCCTTCTATATCACTTTCTCACTTTTTCCAGGACTAGCCTAAAAAGTAGACTGCATGTTAAATTGGACAGAGGGCCTACTTTGGGTGTCAAAGATGTCAATGTTGGTGGCATTAAGTGGGCCGTGTTATAGCAGGATGGCTTATATATCTCAGTATAATTGAGAACTCTCTTAAGCTTGACCCTAAATATCAGCATGAACAGTTGCTATGTGTCCTTCTAAAAGGGTTTATTTTTGTTTCTTCCAGCACAGCCCAAGTCCTCATGCGTTTTCTGTGGAAGATGTGTGCTGGAAGCATCTTCTGTTTGACTTGCACAGTTAATATTAAGTATATTGGATGCTGTGAGAAGCAATTAAGGCAAAAGACTGGGCCAATGGGAAGGGCAGGGAGTTTCGGTTAAAAGTTCAGTGGAGATGCAAATGTAAAACTCTTTTTCTCCTACTGATGTCTGAGCTTTCTTGGCTTCTGTTAAAGGAGGGCATTGACCACACTGGAGAAATGAAATGTGGGTTTGCATCTTTGTGCTGGCTGAATTAAAAGTCTTTTGTCTAATTTTGGACACATGCTTTTAGGTACTGCTTGATCTCTCCAGTCAAATAATCCTTATCTTTTGTTTTTTGAACTACCTTGCCTAGAGTAAGTTGCTATCACAGTGAAGGATCTTCTCAAGTGTGGATAATTACCCAGTATCTAACTGACATCCATAGTTTGTAGATGTGTGCTATGTTAAAAGATGAATCTTTCTCTTCAATGTTTCTTAACTTTAAAGTTCTTCCTCCTTACAGCAAAGTGTTAGGGGCCAAATCTTCAGGTAGACTAAAGCAGTGTCATTCTATTATGCCAATGGAAATGATTTTGATTTACAGCTACTGAACCTCTCACACAAGATATTGATTTAATATTTTGTTTCCTAATGGGAACAGAGTCTGAATAGCTTCTACATTTTTTTGCTTTCTCTGTTCCTTCTCCTTCTGCATATAAAAAACCATTTGATTATTTTAATAACAAATCCTGTTGCAGTTTTTTTACTCTATATAATAAAATCCCTTCAGATTGTTTATGGAAGCTCACTCATTTATTTATGCAAAATTGCTGCATTCTTCACTTTTGTCTCATTTTTCATGGTGTTCAAATTAAATATTTTATTCATTATTGCAGTTGTGCCCACCATGCATATTATTTCATCATGATGGAAGAAGATTGATGTGCTGTCTTCTAATCACCTATCTATTCAACCATCTTTGTCAATACTGGTTCATTTTTCTTTTTCTTTGCCAAGAGGCAAGTGCAGGAAATCAAATAAACGTGTATAATACTGCTTCAAAATTAAGTTTATAACATGAAATCTGAAAAACACTAGAAAAATAATGGGAGACAGCTGGACAAAGTCCAGGCCACTCTTGGAAGGTTTCACACTGTAATCAGTTGGGTTTTTTGTCAGTGTTCCCTGTAGGATTGTATGGGTGAATATTATCAACATTAAAATAAATTCAGCCTGAAGAAGAGTCAGCAAGTGTTGTTGCACTGGGAAATTAACATTGTAAGACTGCCTCACTTTCTATTTTAGTGCAGAGAGCTTTGTTTTAATATTTCTTTTTAGCTATTCAAAGATTTTTCTTAATAGATCCTACTATACATATATATAATATCCCACTTTTATAGTACATGATAATACTGTATCACATTTTCTCCATCTCAGAGTACTAAAAGTATACTTCTTGGGTTTTTTTATTAGCTTTTTGGAGCAATGAGTTTTTTCATTTTGTACATTGGTTGGCACAGGGCCTCATGCTGGCTCATGAATACAGCAAGAATTAGGCTTTCTGCTCCATGATTCTTGTTACAGTGCAGTCGTGTCATATTTCAGTGTGTTCAATAAAGGCCCTCCTCTCCTCTGAGAAAATGTTAAAGGCTTTCCCAACAGTCCTAGGTCTCCACTCCTGACTGTTCAACAGTATCTGAGGGATGGTGTAAGACACAGTCTTATTTCTTATTTAACTTCTATAGGGCCACATATAAATGTGTGTGTAGGTGTAGGGTTGAAAGAAATGCTGAAAGTCACAGACCACTATGTAACTTCAGGACTTAAACAGAGCACAGATCCATTACAGCTTTTCTTGAACTTAAAGTTAGTGTGTGATTATCAGGATTCAAAATACGGTTGTGTTGGAGACTATTAATCTTAGCAGAGTCATTTGCAAAACACTCAGTTTGAAAAGTTCTTTTAGGATGACTGTGTGCTTAGAAAGGAACACATGCAAAAATAATTGGCTGAATCAGGTCTTAATGGAAGCACCGACATGACTTGTTCCAACACTTCCTAGCAAAAATTTCAAACTAGAATTCAGTTATTAACAAAAGATTAAAGAGAAATTAAAAGAAATTGTTGTGGTTTGTTTTTGTGCTTTTTTTTTTGTTTTGGTTTTATTTATTTTTGGTGGGGGTTTTTTGGGTTTTTTTTTTGTTTGTTTTGTTTTTTTTTAAGATTTTAATGGTTCTAGAATGCCTGAAAAAAAAAAGAAAACCCAAAAAACCCCAAAGACCAAAAAACCAGGAAGTAAGCTACAAAGGTAATAAATAACTACATGATTCCAACTTAGTTGTTGTCGTTTTTCTTTATATCATGACCGTTTATAACCTGGTGGGATTTCTACCTCAAAGCTTGAAGAGATAATGACATTTAGCTACTCAGCAAAGCAGAAGGACCTATGTCATGGTTTTATAAGAAATGATTGAATTCTATACAGGCAGTGGTGGCCATATGTTCTCTTTGCTTGTTACATACTACCTGTAAAGCATATTTGTCTCCTGCTAAACTGTGTGAGCAGTCACATTTGGATTTTTATTTTAATTGAACTTTTACTTTTTTTCCCCAGAATTTGCGTCAGGCAGGGCAGAACCAAATTCTGCTGAAATGAATAGAACATTCCTCAACATTCTATGGCTTTAGGTTCATAAAATTTTAATCAACTGGCTACAAGCGCCAATCTTTTTTTTTTTTAAGCGCTTCTTTCCCAACATTCCCCATGTTTTGTTTCAAAAAGTAACCATGCTCATTATATCCTGGCTCCTGGTCCTCAGATAAAGTATGATAAACAAACTACATCCCTTGTACATGTACAAAATCACAAGCACAATATTTGGTTTTTTACCATTGAGCTGTTCCACCTCCTCAAATTGCACCTTCTGTTTAATAGGTCCTAATATCTGACTTCAGACTTGTGCTTGAGCATGGGTGCTGTTGGAGAATTATTACATTTTCAGCTCTTGAAAGAGACACAGAATTAGATTTCAGCTATTTTAAGTAGTTCTCTAGACAAAAAAATTTGATTGTCCACAAAATGAAACTTTTATTATCTCCTTGATTTTCACAGTGCAAGAAATTATTTTCACTATTTTGTCCAACAAAACTTACCTTTTGTAATGTTCAACATCTGTCACCTTCATTCATATTTATACTTAGAAGCTCTGTTTTGTAAGATGTTGGAAGCCAATAGAAAAGAAGCAAATTCCTCTTGTACCACTGAAGTAGGCACAGTAGGGGCATAATCACCCCAAATATGATTTTCCTCTTTTAAGTGACACTTTGGGTTAAATTAATTCTCAAGTTTTGTGCTAATAAATAAATCTTATATTTGTGATAAATGGCTAAACCAAAACATTCTTTTATGCAGTGATAGAGATTACTATAAGGAGGTAGATGGTATAAAGGGTTAAAAATCTGAAATGGATCCCTATAGCTTAGAGGCTATTAACAGCCTGAGCTGCCTCAAAGCTCCTGCTTGTTTTCCTTTTCCAGACTTTTTATGTTTAAAGCGGGTAGGTGGTGATGGCAACATTTCAGTGTTCAGTACAGGACAGTGTTCTATAAATTTGAAGATTTAGGAAAGTGTTGTCTGACCCTTGCCATTTTAGATGTAGGGTGTGTAGTAAAAGAGGGGCACTCCCAGAGGGGTAAAAAGGTTAGGTCACCATTAACTTGCATGGATTAGATCCCACAGTAAGCTGGAACTGCAAGCCTGGTACTGTGTTTGGTTTCCAATGGTCCATGAACATTCATTGCGTGTTGGACATGTCTGAGTACTTGCTTAACTGTTTGAATAAGTCATAAGTGCTTCAGTTCTATCACCTTCCCTGCAATTTTCAGAGCACAAAGAGGGAAGGCACATTATAATGAATGTAAAATTAACTTAAGCAAAGACCTTTTACGTTCAAGTCTGAACCTGGCTGGGTAAAAGGACATTTTCTTCAATATGAGAGAATAGCTAGAGTTTTGAATAAAGCAATAATAAAAAAAAAGGATGTCGGCAATGAAAATGGAAATACATATTCAAGCTAAGTTATTTTCTAAGATTTTATTGCCTCTATCAGTGAAAATATTGCTTTTATATAATTTTTTTACAGTGAGGTATATTTTGTTAAGTAAGTTCTTTCATTTACTTCCATAGAATTACCTCAATTATCTTTCAAGAAAGTGAAAAAATGCTTTTATTTCTTCTTTATTGTGTTTCACTGATTTACCACAAATACAGAAAAATAGAAAGACAAGTATTATGCTGGCGTCCAGGCTATGGCATTTGCTATTCCAAGTGTTTTATGTCATTGACAAATGGTAAAGATTCTGTGTGCTAGTCTGAATAGAAGCTCTTCAAAGGAATAACCTGTCACAAGCTAGTCACTGGTGTTGACAATACTATTATTATCTAGAGACAATGCAAGATGAGTACAATGGAAACTTCCTAGAGCGGAGAAAATATTAGTGAATTTTTTCATCTACAAATGTAATGCATGCTGCCCAGAGGCAGTAAGGACTGAATAAACTGGTAAACACAACCAGAGGACATATCTGAGCATTTCAACACCAGTAAGTTGGATGGCTTTTTTATTTACTTCTTGTACCCAGTGTTGATGTAATATATATATACTCACTAAAGAAAGCTGGGTTATTCTTCAGAAAGAAAATGGTATGGCAAAAGAAAGTCCTTCAAAGTCTTCAGGCTAATCTTTTGCTTTCTGTTTTAACAGAGGATATAAAGGAACCAACACTAAGAGAAGAATTACTTGGTTTTGTCCCGGGTGCCTTCGTTTTATTTAGCCTTTGGAAGACTCCTCAAAGCTGGAGCACAAGTTCTGCTGACACAGGCCTGTCTGTGGGTGACCCTTCACGTTCAAGACCCTGCCATCTTCCACTGCTGCTGCAGCCCGTGCAGGCTGGTGTTAGAGAAAGACCATGAGAGAAGGACATGGCAAGTGGAAACAGGGGAAGCAATGAAAAAAACCCAGAGGAGAGCAATTCTCAGTTCCTTACCAGGAAGTGAGCAGAGGAGGGAAGTATATCACCAAGTCTTTAATACAGCTCTTAGCAGGAATGTAATTCCTATTTGTGATAGTTTCAGGCTTTCACATATATATTTGTCCTTTCACACACTGTTGGATAATAATATTTTGCAAAGGCACTAGAACTCTGGTTAAAAGGATGCATTTTTCTGTCCTCAATTTCATTCCTTTCCTTCTGCCCCCTTTTGAAATTACTAGACTAGTGTGGTCAAAAACTCTGGTATCTTTTAGAAAATGATGCACTAACCAGAAAGCTTTCACAAACTGTTCAAGTGAGTCACAAATACCTGCCATGAGGAAAAAAGGTATATAGCATGCTGTGATCAGATGTAATTTTTCTATTGTTTATCTGCAATTTTTGTAAGATTTCTACAAAAATGAAAACTTAAATAACAGTCTGGATGGTATGCAGTAAAATAGATATGTAATTTGTAACTTCAGTTCAAGCAACTCCTTTTTTTTACAGGAACATCAGGTTCTAGTGGAAAAATACAGGAAAGATCTATATTAAGAAGTAATTAAAAAAAAAATCTGAATAATGAAAGCATTTGGGAAAATCTGGTGAGTATTTATAAACAGAAGAAAAAAAGATGTCAGAATATTAATTGCAAATGCTCTATTTTAAGGAAAATGTAACAAAAAAATACGGAAAAACCCCCATCCCAAGTACCAAAAACCAGAAAGAAAGGTTCAAGTGGCTGCTATTTGAAATGAATGAGCAATGGAGATTGTCGCATGTGAATGAGGAGGTTTATAAAGGAAACAAGGATGCTTGAATGGTAGGCTATCACTATTAATTCAGGAATTAGGTAATCAATGTATTAAATTTTAGTTTGCTGATAATTTATTTCCTAGCATTTTAAAGTAAGTTTCAAAAATATTAAAAAACTGAGAGTGTTTACCACTGACTATATTGTATACCCTGTTCAGCTGATGCTGAAATAAATCATGTTTTACATCACATGCTCTTACATTCGGCTGATTGCTTTCTGGATTCTCCCTCATTGGATATTTCTCTTTCTGCAACAGGAAACCAGGGACACTGTGCATGCAGAGTGTTCCAGTGGATATGCTAAATCATTGTATTGACATGCTGTTAGTTTTACTCACTAGACCTTGCTTGTGGTCATGTAGAATGCTATCAGTTTGAGAAATGCTTGTAAAGTCTAACAAAACTCTTAGGACACCATACACACTGGGGACTATGTGATGGAGTACAGGGAAAATTCAGTCTGCTGGGAGCTCAGGAGTGACTCTCCATCCCAATCTTTACTCTTTGTTGTGTACAAAAAGATCACAGTGAAAGATGCTACAGCCTTACTGTGAATCTCTGCATCCTAGGAAATGTACAGGACAATAATTACTTGCTACATAAGCCAGGCCCCAGCTTTGTTCTGGAAGTAACACTTCCCAGAGATGAGCACCAAACCTGACTTAGAGTGAGTCTCAACCCTGAGGGTTAGAGCAGCTTCTGGAAGAGATAGCAGAAGCTTCCTCAAGGACATACTTTATAAATATTAAAAGCAGTGGATTATGGTACAAAACATAGGCTGTCTGGTTGCCTTTTTTTTTCCCATGAAATTTCTTCCTTGTGCTTTTAGTGTGTGATGAAGTCTGCACCTTCTGCATATCTGGGTATTGTTCTGAATCCCTCAGGGGCTTAAAAGGGATTTATATACCTTGCAGCTCAGGATGGTCAGTTCTGAGTGATCAGGAAAGCAGAACTGTCTGCATATATGTGCCAAACCAAACAGGGAGCTCCACCTGAGCTCAAGGATATGTTGCTGCTGAACAAGGAACTTCTTTCTCATAAATTTTGGGGTTAAAGATTAGTTGTCTCTATAACTCCTGTGTTAGTTGCATAATTCTCAAGTTTTAGTAGGCTTTTGGTTGATCCAAGAAGCAATCATTGCTTGAAGGCAACAGGACATCTTTGAAATATTGCTGTCACCACTTATGCAAAGCAAATGAAAGAAAACTCCTCTGAACAAAAGTATTACATGCCCAAAGAAAGTCCATTATGGTGTTTCAGATATTCTAAAAAGAAAAATATTTGTTCCAATATCAAGCCCCAATCTCCTATGTTGCAATTCAAGCTTTTCTGTCTCAACTTTAATATGCATTGCCTCATATATTCCTCATCTATATTGCTATAGATGCTTGCATATAAAAAAATTCTGATATACTAGAAAATATTCTCGTGCCAGTTTTTTGTTAGACAAAACTGTTTTGTGGTTTTCCTTAATCTCCCCTCATAGATCATGTTTGCTACAGTTTTTTTCAACCCACCTGAACATGATTTCATCTAGAAGTTAGTTCTCTGGTTTATATACTAGAACATTTAAATTTTCTCTAGATTTTAGGAAAGCCTTAATAAAGTCCAAATATGTCACAGCTGTGACTTTTCCGTTATCCAGTTAGGCCAGTAATCAAAGAAAGTAAGAAATTACTTGACATGATTTGTTCCTGGTAAGTCCATGTTTTCTCTTTCTATTACCATCTTACTGTTTTGTGCCTTAGAAATGAATTTTTAGTAAATTGCCCCAGAATTTTTCAGGGAAGAACAGTTCAAGGACTGGTCTGTACCCTCCCAAGCAGAGATATTTTCCCCTTTTCGAAGTGTGACATTGTGATTGCCCTCTATTTCTCTTCAGGGAATTCTACTTTTCTTCATCAACTCTCCAAGGTAAGTGCTATGATTCAGAGATTACTGGGGTTGCTTTGTTAAGGGTACTTAATTGAAAGTCATTGAACTAAGCTAAATTGAAAATCTTTATCTTTTTCAATGTCCTCACCCATATTCAGGAAGACATGCCTATCTCCTTTAAAAATTTAATTTAAGTATTGGATCACATTTAACATCTATTTAGAAAGAATGCATTGGATGCGATGGGCTTCCTTGAGTCATTCATTATTTCATCTCCTTAATACTTCCTTTTACTTCTTTAATGTGTCATGTATTTGTAGGATCTTGTTGCTTGTTATGTCCCCTGTCAATTGAAACTCAGCCTTAGCCTTGCTGAATTTAACATATCTGAGCAACTCTTTTATATCCTTAAGATATATGTCCTTGTTTTCATTCTGTGTGCAGGTCCTTTTTCAATTTTCAGCTCACTAAACTGCTACTAATACAGTCAAAATATCTTCTAATAGAGTTCTTATCTTTGATGTAGTTTCAGTTGTGTTGTTAGCATAATGTTTCCAGCAACCACCAGGTCTCTCACTTTTTAAAAAAACCCCGAATTATCCATGCAAAAGACCTGACAATAAATTCTTTCCACTGATGTCTGCTTTTTCAAAGTGCTTCCAGTATTTTGTAGCCCCATTTTTTTTTCTTCTGTTTCCAACAGCGTCTCTTTAACCCAAATGATTTGCTGCCTCTGGCATCAAATTTAAAAATAGCTACTGCCGTTATAATTTCCCTTCCAAAGAAAATATTGTCTCCAGTACATGGAGCCAATATTTTGGGCCCTACAGTATAACTGTTCCAAAATACACAAAGGAAAGTCATGTCCCCAGTCACCAGCAGACTGCCTCCCTTGGGTTGTCTCTAAACAACCATATCCACCAGCCTCTCATTGTTTTACCAGTGAAGATATTGCCTCAAAATCTCTTTTTTGTTTCCCAGAAACCATTGAAACTGTCATTCACTGTATGTGATTTTCCCAAAGTTCAGAAAGTGCTCTTGATAAATAACCCTTCTACCACTGCATCTCAGGTACTTCTCACCCCTTTCGATGTGCTGCCTTGTATGCTTACTATATTCCACTAGTAATTTGTGACACCAATTATACAAATTAGTTAAGCCTTTGAGTTACTCCTGCTTGTTCCTCATGTCCTGACCATATACCTAGAAGGTATTTCAGATATTAAATTGCTTGTAACGTTTTACTTGCCTCATAGATTCTTATTTCTTCATCTCACTTTCTAGATGAAGGCTGGTTTCCCCTAAGAAGGAAAAATGGCTAAAGACAGCTCTCTTCTTCTATTCCTAAAATTTTGGAAGCCAAGCATGTGTTATCACTGAGATGCTGTCTTATTTGCACTGCAGATTGCTTATCCATTCCCTCTCTTGTCCTTTGTGTCACAAACAGAATAATTACATTTTGCAGATTTTCAGTGACTGCTCCAGGTGACAGTGACATTGCCCTGGGATTAGTGGTAGAAAAGTAGGAACTGTGCCAGTGGATTAAAGTGTATTTGCCAGCTTGCAGTCTGATGAAGTACAAAACATCTAGCTGTTACACTTGGTATTCCTCCTTTGGAGTAGGGTAAGGAGAGTTACCCTAACCTTAGTATTAGTGCTGAAGTGATCACACCTACATGAAAAAATGACAGCCTATTCTAAGCCATGATTTTCTTTCGTATCTAAAATCAAAGGAGAAAAATCAGTTTTCTCCACATGCCTGCATCTGAGAAAGATTTGGGGTGGACTTTTTTCTGATATGGAGGAAAAGGGCAGCATCAGTAGAAGCATTTGCAGTGATCTGGGTGAAGATCACATTTCTGTCTTTAAAAGAAGAGATCATCTCTGTGGGTAAACCAGAGTAGTGTCACTGCTGTTGCTGTTAAAATGAAGTTTGTTCAGTGACTGTCTAGAGAAATCAAATCTTTAGGTATTTCAGCAGCCTGAGTTACAGCTTCTCTTGGGAAGCATGATACTGAAATATAGAGCGCTTCGTCCCAAGGTCAGTGACTCAGATCTGCCCCTAAGTGAAAGAGCAAAAAAAAAACCCCTCACCTGATGGCTTTTTGATGATACATGTGAAGAAAGCCAATGGATTACAATCAAACAGAGAAGTGCCCACACTGCAAAACTACTGTCAGAGTCACTGATGCCTCAGCAAAATGGCCAAGGACAAAAGAGTCATGGAGAATCTACTTACAGCAAATTCCTTCTGGCAGCTGCTGAAGCCAGTGATGATGGACATACATGTGTCCTGTCACTGTACTGCGCTTTTATGGGGAGCGGTGGTGGGTGGGCAGTGAAGAACTTCAACCTATAACTTCTCTAAGATAAAAGAATCTGTATCAGGAACTGTGATAATAATAATTTGTGCTTGAGGTCTCACCCAGGATTAGTAATTTTTATAACAGATATCTGAAGCCCTCCGATCCATTCTGAAGTGAAAAGTAAAAGTGTTCAACAGACTAAAAGCAGTTCTGAAATCTGCTAAAGCCTTCTCGTGATGGGCTGTGCCACAATAACTTGTTTTCTTGTAGTGCCACCCAGTGTGTTAATAAGAAGAAGGGGATTCAGTGCAGTCTGCTAGGTCTGAGGATTCATCCTCAGAACTATGTACAGAGCAGCACTCCAGGGGGCTCTAGCTTTGAGGAAGGAATAAAGCTGACAGGGTATCCATGGATCATCCACTGAATTCAGTGAACCTCTCAAATGAACTCCTGTGCTATGCTTTGGTTTGCGCTGTGGAGCAGCCTCAGAGCACGTGAGCTGGATTCCCTTTGTGTGGAACTTGACTGGAAGATGCACTCCAGGAGTTCACCAGTGGCGAGCTGGCAGTCAGTCTGTGAGCAGAGAGCAGAGCACAGCTAGTTTGATGCAGAAAAAACCCCACGCAATATGAGCAGGGAGGACGCCAGGTCCTCACCAGCTGTTTCACTTTACAGAGCCACTTCTGTATTGCTTACTAATATAGATGTAGCTTAGCTGGACTAAGGGATTTTGGCATCCTGTAGACATGCGACCTACATTTTGCACTTAGGATCAAAAATTGTATGCAGTATATACTTAAAAATGAGATAGAAAAATAAAATTTTTGTTGCACTTAGTTCAGTGGTTTTGATTCCTCTGTCATCTATATCAAAGTAAAAGAAAAAATCCTAGTTGATTGAATACTCTACAATTGTCAACAGTATGTCAGGAAAAAATGTATTTTTAAGCATAAAGTATAGCCAGTCTCATTCTTAAACTGATATAGGGAGTTCTTGAAATGACCTTGGAGGCTGAGAATGAAGAACTGACATAGTCAAAAATGCTTTTTGCCTTCTGAAGTCAGTGGGCTGGATTTGACCATCAGTGTATCAAAGAACATCACAAGCTTTCACACTGAATATAGTCATTTTTGGTGGCTGTGGAAAGCATTTCTACAAATTTGTAAGACTGAAATGTTAGTGGCGTTTTTTCCTGATCTTGGCAAACTCAAGTTTTTTACATTTCTGCACCAAACGTATTTGCAAATCTGCTTAATTGTAGCAGACCTGTTAATTATGGAAATAATTCAAGGTTAAGATAAAAACCCAAGGACAAGACATAAAGAACTTTGGAGTTTTTTCCTTTTCTGTAATCCTGTGACAGTCATGTCTTATTTCATGTGAAGAAAAGAATATCAGGAGGATACTAATCATCAGTTTGCTACAGCTGAAAACAGCACAGCTGGCAGATGAGTATTTTAATGTATTTCTAGATTAAGGAAGGCAGTTTAAAGAAAACATCATGCAAAAATTCAATCTGCTATGGGTTTAAAATAAAGTCCTCATCTGTGCCATGTAGAGTGAATAGCTACCTTATGTTTTATCATATTGCAGTGGATTATTTTTCTGATGAAGCTTGTGTCCCCCTAAAGCATTCTTCAGATATTTTGTGTTCACTTTGCTCTATAATAATGCAATGATTGAGTGCAAGAGTGGATTTTCCTTTAGTAAGGCTCTATCAGGACACTTTTCTTAACAAATTTAACTGAAAGCAATCTATACAGGCAAGAAAAACAAAACGCTGTATATTAATTTCAATGAGGTACTTTATTCTCATCAAATTGGACTCATTGCAAAATTAGTAATGGTTTTGGAAAGGGAGGAAAACAGAAGTTTGGTTCTTGTTTATATTTGTTTTAAGACCTCTTTTTCTCTTCCAACCCTTAAATAACAACTCCATATAGTACACTTTAGCTGGAATAATACAGTTAGTTCATAAGAGACTACAAACTGATATTCAACATCTCACCTACGGCCAGAGATTCCTCTACTTTCAAGAAGCCCAGACTGAGGGAGAACTAGATCTTAATTACTCCTGAGAATTAGCTAGAATGCAGTGGTTATTAAACATGTGTAGGAAATGGCTTCTGATCTGGAGAACATGAAAAGAATGCGTAAGGAGGGTGAAGAGAACATCTGCTTTTAGTCATTTGTACCTATTGTCTGAGGTTTGGAACAGACAAGATATTTGTTCATGCCTTGTTTCCCAGAGGAGTGCTCGGAGTCCAAGCTTGAAGTTTGGAGCAGTAGGAGTGGTCTCAGACCACTTTGCACTCCTCTGGGTCAATATGGAGTCAGTATTGACTGCCTGCACACTCTTCCATAAATTGCACTGGTTGTCCTTGCACCTCGAGGTAAGTATGATTTCTCTTAGGAGAGTATCCCACAGGCTAATAGATCACACAAGCAGGAATCTGATTTTCCCTCCTCTGTGCTCTGCAAGGGTTTCAATGTTTTAATTGCAGTCCATCATGACTCATTTTACTGTACTAGCTAGTGTCTGTATCTGAGGTCCTTCAAATAAGCTAAATATAACAGCAGAAAGACATCACCACGGCTCTGACTAACCTTTTCACATGATTTTTTCTTGCATGCCTCTCTGGGAGAAAGGACACAGCAGAGGGCATTCACCTTTCCCTTGGCAGTAATGAACTTCTATGGCCCAAACAGCTGGTCATTTTTTTTGTGCTCTCTTACACCAGCTGATCTATTTAAACCCTGTTACCTATTTGCCTGATTTTTTTTTCCTTTCTGATAAGAAGATGGCCTACTCTCTCCCCCTTGGTGGTGGCTGCTTTCCCTGCCTTCCCCTCCCCTTCCCCCCATCCTTAAAGAGGCTTTATTTGGGCTCCTTTCAGCTGTGGCCCTGCTAAATGATTTATGTGGAGCTTTCCTCCTGCATCAGTCTCAGTCTCATCCCTTTCTTTGGTGAAGACAGTCTGGCATTCTCTCTCCTCAGTCCAAAAGGAGTATTATCAGTCTCAGTCAAGGACATTATTTGGGGCTAATCCTACAATCTGTATACTAAAAATCTCCTTCTGATAACCTTATCCTACATTTGAACATGTTTTTTTAACCAAGTACCTCTAGTTTTCAAGACTGGATATGGCTTGTGATATCAAGGGTTTGGATGAGTGCTTTTTGGGGCTAATATACTAATTAAGACTGAATGTCCATTAAAGCCCAGTGGAAAATCCCCAGGTGAATTAGGTCATGCTGATCAGCCACTGACTTTTTATCTCATTTTGTGCCTTCTACTTTTGAAGATAATCTTCCAAATTTGAAGAACCTAATAGTCATCAGTGTTATCATGAGAATAAGTAAAACTGTGCATGGTTACTTCAGAGAGATCTGATACTTTTTTAGCTTTGCCTCTCACCTTTTCTCCACTCCAGTCATGACACAAGGCTAGCAGCTGAATGCCCCAAGCATTCTTCATTTGTTTAAGTTCTGTATATAAAGGATATATAGGAAGGGGAAGAGATTTGCTCATTAGTCAAATCTGCAGATGACAGGAAGTTATTTAGAACAGTCAAATTCAGGGTTGTAAAACCTGTAGTGAAGTGTGTGCAGGGTCAAGGAATGCTGAATAATACATGCTGTAGGGGAATAGGACAGTAGCAGTAAGGGAACAGAGACCTGCTGGCTCTGGTCAGCCCAGCCACACTGACCCCTGCATTTTGGTGGGCAGGTCTGTACTGCCCTTGGCACATCTGCAGAGGAGGGTTTCTGAAATCTTAGTGAGACACCTTCAACTCATTCTCACTGTACTTAACCACTCTTCTTGTGAGAGGGATCTGCATAACAGGTACACAGAGAGGGATCTGCATTACTTTGGGGATAGTCTAAAGAGAAAAGTTTATCACAGTTCCTCTGCTGATAAAAGTAAACCAGAAAGTAAGGTGGATAAAGAAGAAAATAGAAACTAATATATACTATTATTCTCACATGAACTACTGCACAGGGGCCTGTTATCCTGTCTAAGGAATAATATTGTTAAATTAAAGAGCAATCAGACAAAGGACTGATTGGTGTGATTAGGTGTTTGAAAATCTCTCTAATTATGATGCTTAAATGGTGGGGAATGTCTATTTTAGGTGGACCTGTGCAGCGTTACCGAGAGAAAATGAAAAACTAACAATTTAGAGATGACAGATAATGAAATTCTGCTCTCCTTACCTCATAAAAAAGGGAACAAAGAAGTATTTTTCTGAAATACCACAAATTTAAAACTTGCAAAGGAAATACTTTTTCAGACTTGGTGGAATTATGCTGAGACTTACGAAGGTATTCCCATAAGATACATAGGGTTTAATTTAGACCAATTTTGTTGCAATGGAAAGGAGGTATTGTAGCTGTTTGGGGTTACTATTATGTGTACAAATGCAACAACATAAAAGTAGAAGGGTATCACTTAAGAAAATGTATAAGGAGAAGAAAGAGATAGAAAGTATTAGAGTAGAAAGGTAACACCACCTGTGGATTAGAAAGGTACCACCACCTGTGGATTTAGCCAGAAGACTTGATTGTTGTGATTTCTATGTCCATTGTTCAAAGGGATGGTCACGGTCTTTATCCGTCAGGGGTGGGGCAAGCCCACGGAACACAGAGTTTGATCGTTTAATATATGCTCATATTTATGTGGGAATGCCCAGGTAGGAGGGAATTTTCCACGGTCTATTGCAGCACTGTGGATCTGGTGTGGTGGGTGCAGCCCCTGTGCTCCTGGGCTGGAACCTTGGACACGGCAGCAAAGCACCAGGTGCTTTTACAAAGGGCAATGGTTTGTCACTGACCATTAACACCTCACTCTCCTAAAGGCTGGGCATGCACAGATTGGGAGTGGAGCTCTGGCTTTAGGGGCTGGCAGAACTGAGGAAGGAAGCACTGGGAGATGTTGTGGGTGGCTCCTACCTGAGAATTTCTGCTTTTTTATTCCTGTTTGCCAGTGGGGACTGTGGGCAGCCTCTTCTCTCATAGAACTGCTATAACATCCTTCCTATCTCCAGTATTCTGATTTTCCTTTTGGATTAAAAAAAGTGGTTAAACAGATACAGAGATGAAAAATAGTCAAGGTAATGAGAGTAAATACTAAAATAAAGTGCTAGAAGGAAGAGAGAATGTTGTGACACAGATTTTGAGAGACTTTTTAACAACCTGGGCTTGGAAAATCTCTTTTGTTACTGAGGAGTTGGTGTCCTGTAGTGCCAGTCACCATCTGCAGGTAAGGCAATGGTCTGTATAACAGGTCTGGGCCAGTATAAACATTTTTAACAGTATTGTAGCACTAATTGAAAACCCAAGGTGGGTTAAAAATCCTCTGACAAATGTCTGTGAAATTTATTATTCAATTTGGGAGGGAGTAAACTCAGTTTACTTGTATTTCATTCTAGCTGCAGCATCTGTTCCCAAGGAAGTGTGACTGAGTTCTCGACCATGTGTCTCAGTAAGATTATAAAAACTTTTCTGAGTGATACTGCAGAACTGGACAGGCGAGGAGCTGGTTACAGGCCTGATTTTTGGAGGTACTGAACAGACATGTATCACTCTGACTGTAGCTGGAGCTGTGGGTATTCAAGGTTTCTGGTAGATGGAAATATTTCCCAAAAGTTCAATCAATCTTTATGGAATTACATTTTTATTAGTCATGAAATGCATTTTTTTTATATTGATTATTTTTCTCCAAAAAGTGATTTAAGTGATGCATGAAAGGCAGAGAAGTAACTAAATTAAATTCAAAAGGTTTAAGGAATAATAGTTTGAATTATAAAGATCAATTACATTCTAAATGTAATTCAGCAGACTCAGAAATCCCTTACTACAGCTTTTACAAACTTTTACTACTTGTCTTCTTAATCCTCATATAGGAATGGGAATACTCTGCATCTTAATACCCATGTAAAGTTTGGTCTAACTTAGAAGGAGTTAATTTCCATTATAGTCTACTGAGAATTCACTATTTGCTGAAGATTGTTTAAACTGAAGAAAAACATAGCATGATAAACCTATCAATAATCTGTAAGTGGGATTGCTAGAAAAGATTTGAGTAAATGTTGGAAAAAGAAGACTTCCACTGATGAAAAAAATCTTGGTGTCTACAGCAGGCCTGAATAAAAAGGCTGCACACAGGAGGTTTTTTTCTGCTAGCAGTGAATGTAATGATCAGTAGTTTTCAAATTACTGTCTGTAGACACCAAGGAATTTGCTAAGTCTGTCCTGGTTGTCAGCAGAAAAAAATGTTAATTAACAAGTTAGCCAGGGATGGGACCAGTGGTAGAGGAAGCAGCTCCTGAGAAAGGCAATTATGAAAAGTGCATGGGGAGATGGAGTTTTTCAAAACAACTAAGCCTCTGGGAAGTTAAATTGTGATGGCACTTCATGAAGTGCCCCAGTTTTGGCCATTCTTTTCACATTTATAGCAGCTGAGAGCCCTTGTCCTAGAGCTCGGGACCCCTAATGTCCTGTACAAGCCCAGAAGAGATGGCATTGCACCTCGGGAGCTTGTTGGGTGACAAAGCAGCCTGGTGCAGCAGGGGTATGAGCTCAGGTTCAGCCCCAGGGACAGCTGTGATACAGCTTTCTGGCCTAAAGCATCAGAGGGCAGATTCAGGATTGCTCAAACCTGACCTGCCTCAAGTGTAAGAAAACAGAGGGATAGAAGACAGCCAAAAGAAGACCTGGAACCTATGAGACAATTCTGGTCACCTTGATAAACAGTTATCTCAGCACGCAGACTGCCTAAATACTTTCAGATTTAATTATTTGTGCTTTGAGTACAGGTTTTACATAGATTAAACCCAATCGCTAAATAGCAATAGCAAACTACAAGATGACAGCCTTTTTCCTAATAATATGTTTTCCTACATAAAGTTTTTGCAATGTTTATTTCTCTTGCACATAATGTGCTTGGATTTACTGACTAGTAAATAAAAAAAAAAAAATGCAAGTCCTTATAATATAAAAGAAGAAAATGTGCTATTTCACTGATTCATTGTTTGGTTGTTTTCATTTTTCCTTTAGGAGACCATAAAAGAAATGTAACAAGAAAGAAAGTACAAGAATAAGCATTACTAAAGAGTAGATGGAAACTTAGCTGAGATGAGTTTTACAGCTCAAATATTTTTGCTATCAGCAGCAATGCACAAACAATAGCTTGGAGCCTGTAGGGGTAGAAATATTCTTACTGTTTAGGTAAACAATTTTTAAAATACTTGTTGGTAGTTCTCTTGCTTAGCTAAGATTAGTTGCTCATGTACTTGGTTTAACAGCAACCTTCCCATTAACAAAAACTTCTGCGATGCTCAGTGCAGTGCTCTGAAAGCCACAGATATGCAGTAGAATTCTGTAGAAATATATAACAGACTGAAATTTAATACGGCTCTGCATGGTATGATATCTTATTAAACAGATGATATTTATTAAACAACCCTCCAAGCAAACTAATAGGTGGTTTTTTTTCTTTTTTTCTGTATGCATACTGCTTCTTTTGCCATTGGAATTGTGCATGAATATAAAGCCTGAAGCAATCTTTTCAATCACTGGAAATTTCTTTACTGACTTAAGAGAGCACAAAAGTATATCGATGCACTGAGGTTCCTTAGCAGTATAGCAGAATAGCCTTGAAATCTTATCTGGGTTAGCTGCTTGCAGCCAATTTTACTGTCAGTTCTGTTGCATCTGCTTCCGAAAAATCTGACGTTGTATTTACTGAAGTTTTCTGTAGTTCTCAGTTCATGACTTAAAAAATGCAGCACTTTTGTTAGCCTTTTGAGGTACAGGAAGTGCTGGATTCTTTAACTATGCTTGCTTGTTTTATCAGACCCTTCCATCGTCTGTTATCTGTTGATATACTGACTAAGCAGCTGAACTGTTCACCGATTGAAGTGAATGCTGTGCCTCCCTCTAATTTCCATGCCTCTGCTAACAGAAAAGAAACAGCAACTAGAGAGCCGAAGTGGGACAGAATTTTATGCAGTGTAATTTAATAGGTTATAAATTTATGTCTTAGTTATCTCATTCCAGTGCCTAAACCACTGAGGAGACAAGCTGTCTTTGTTTGAAGCTTGCCTCTGCACTGTTGGCTGATTAGTACACTGCTGCCAGATTTTGCTGCAAAAGGGGTTAGGCTGTTTTTAGTTCTCAAAAAATGTTATTCAGTTGAGTCTGAACAAAGCTGATTCCCAGACACAATGCCAGGGAACAATGCTGATTCCCAGACATATGATATTCTGGTAATTTTAAAGTTAAAAATAGGTTTGTTTGGGGATTTTCTTTTCTAAAACTAAGTTTCTCAAGCTTATTCGGCAAAACCAGTTCAAAGTAGGGCACGGTTCTCTTCATAGGTCACCTTAGAGCACAGATTACTCACAATTCCAATTTTAAAAATGAAGATTAAATACAGCTTCTGGAAAAATGAAGGGTGGAACATCTCATAAATGTTTTAATAGTAATCCTTTTTCCAAAGTGCAAGAACATTTCAGCATGGAGCAGACACATGACAACACTATAAATCCCCCAGATTAGCATAAAGTTTTAATGTTAGCACACTAACTTACTTTCTAGGAAGTCTGAGAATCCAAAACATGCCTAAAAAGCTATTTATATTTCCTTATTCTCTGCTGTAAAGAGCTTCAGGGGTGGCTGCACACATTTGGACATACTTCTTTTAACAATCCAAAGTTATCTTGAAAGTAGTTGCTTGTTCTTCCTTCCAATCGAAAAATAAAGTTGCTGAGTCATCAATAATTACAGATACAGCGTGAGAAAAATGTGGAAAAAAAGAGCAAACACAGAAAAAATACATCATTAAGAAAGACTGAGAAGCTTAGTAAATGGTATCTGAACTGGATTAAAGAACATTTTCAAAATTGGTAATTGTGTGGCACTGAGAAGATCTTGGGCTCATTGGGGGCTAAGAAATACATGTGAAAGTCCAATTAATGATTGAACTTTCTTTTACTGGCATTTCATGAAAGACACCACATGGCCCCTGAGTTCTAGTGAGAGAACTGTAGTTTTCAAACCAGTTTTGAGTTTGGTTGGTTGCTCCCATTATGCTACCGAAGAAGGTTTGATATGCTTCTGTTTCATTAAAAAAAAGGCCTCGTTCTGCAATCCCTCCTTTCTTCCAAGTCCCTTCAAAAATGAATTGGTTCAAATAGTTTTTCTGAGACCTGAAGACACATGAATCTCGTGTTTCTGGGCACTCCATATTCCCTTTGAAAGATAAGCATTACATTTGTCTTCTTTCTGTCTTTGACCTTCCAAGACCATAGAGACAACTCCTACTACCTCTGAGCTCAAATTTCCAAGTTGCCTCCCTCTAAAGAAAATGATTAAAACATCTGAATGCAGGAATGCAGCTACAAAGGTAATGAACATTTGGGTTTACTCGTATCAGAGAAAAAGAGGTCTTAAAACACTGTACTTACTAGATGTGTATGAAAACACTTGAACTAACTGAAAATTCAATGGAAATACTTCACAGAAAACATTCTAAAACTTATACTAAAAATGTTTTTCTTACTGCAAATATTAATTCCAAAACAATATTTCCATATGAATATATAGATTCAAACATACATTTCCGTTTTCTACCACCTTCCAAAATACCCCCCTAAAATAACAAGCAAAAGTAACAACTGAATGAAATAATCCTTTGTATTAAATTGTCCTAAGATGGGCATTACAAAATGCTTTAGCATTCCATAATCACTTCTGCCTGCATCTACAACAATGATTTTTTTCAGTGCTCTTTCTTCATTTTGATATCTACTTCAATATTTAGAAACTAACAAACTATCTGTCTGGCCTTACAAATGGTATTTTAAAATGATTGTCATCTTAAGCAGTGACTGACTGTCTGTAAAGAGGTGTGGATACCTCTTAAAAGACAGTACAGTGGTAAAGGGATACAACATACTCCAGTCTCCAACACTGTACTTAGCCTGTAATTAGAAAACATGTCTTTCTAGCAAATTAATTAGTGCTAAATTTCAATAGAAATGTGATAAGGGAGGTGAGTCTAGGGAGGGCTAACAATGTTCATGTCCATTTAATATATTTCTCTCTTTCCCTCCTTCCCTGTCATCAATTAAATACATAAGCAGAAATTTAAGTCTTCTGCAGCTCTCTATTAATTCAGTTTTGGAACAACCTCTTGTGGGGAGAAACCCTCTCTTAATATTAATTCTCTGTACAGGGTGAACACTGCTGAAAAAATACAACCCCTGCATCTTAGTAGGTGTATTGTATACTACTCACTCTCAGTTAAAAATCCAGAATGGATCAGTGATTCTTTCAGTGCAGTGTGTTTTTCAATATTATGGTGATTATTTCCTCATCTGATACGACAAGCCCACTAGTAATGTTCATCAAGCATTCCACCTAAACCACTCTTTACCTGGGAGCAGCAAAATAGGCCAAGAAGAACTCAAGAGTACAAAGCTCAGACATTTGGTATAAATTTGTCATTTGATATTGTTACTGCACAATGCCAGTGTTAAATCTGACTCATGCACTTATGAACTTCTTGGTAGTCACCAAGCTGTCTTAAGTTATCAGCCTTTATAGTTTCCTTGGGCTACAGAGTGGAATCTGACCCAGAGCGAATTAATAATTTAATTCTGGATGTTCTACGGTTTGTTGAATGCAATTGAATGTCTGTGACCTTAAACGTAATTTTTCAAATTACTTACAAACAGGGAATTAAATGCAATCACTTCTTGTGTGTGCTTGTTCACAGGAACACCTGCAGAATCCCCCTGTCTTTCAATTAATCGGTAAAAACTTTAGAGAATGGGCTTTAGATACACGCACTTGCTAAGAAAGTGATAACGGAATGAAGTGTAACAGGAAAAGTCTTTTTTCCAAGTGGTTATTGTTGGAGTAGATTACCAAAAAACCTCAAGGATGGAACTTCACTCTCTTAGACTTCCAAATCAGTGGGGCTTGAGATGTAAACGTTCTCAGAGATCAGTTTCCAGTTTTGTAAAAATGGGAAGTTTTGGAGCGACTTTCTGTTTAGCAGTGGTATTAAAATCAATATAATCTATGTTCAGTTCTTGAAAATGATCGAAAGTAACAGTGGAGCATCATTTTGAATTTTTATATTCAACCCAAAGAGATGTTTGTCTCAGGAGTTATTTTGCTAACCATTCTTGCATTTCTAGAGATATTAAACTGATCTAGCTACTAGAATGGGAAGGAATGAAATCCTAAATTCTTTTAAATTTATCCAAATCTAGCTTTGGTATTATTTTCTTGAGCAACAGGAGAACATCTACTTTTACAACAAATGCTAATTCCACCATGTAATTTCTAGTTAAAGTCATGCAGGGTGAGAATGAAAAGCTCAGAAATGCTTTTTACAAGTGTACTAGTCCAGACAGTCACCAAACCATACTCTCTGGGTAGGATCAATATAAAGTAAAAATTCTTGATAAGAATTAGACAGATTCTAAGATAGATCTCCTGCCTTGGTAAGCATCTTAAGTGCTTGTCCCCTAGGGAAAAAGTACCACTTATCTCTCATGAAAAGTCTCGAAGGGTGTTCGGATTTGCTTTGGTGTTCAGTGATGAAAAACTTTAAACTTTTTAATGGTCTGGGAAAGTGTTTTCTAGACAGTCTGCCAGTATCTATATGTACAACTAGATGTGACAAGCTCAAACACAAAGACATAGATCACTCTTTAAGTTGATAAAGTCTTACATTGAATCAAGATATGAATGTTGTAACTTGTGAAAAGAACAGATGATATTAGGAAGAGGACTATTCACGGAGAAAAAAAAGAGTATGTGGATATCCTTAGGATTCACATTTTGGCACCATTATTTTGTAATACAAACTGAGTTAGACTAACAGTAAAAACTGCAAATCATCAAAATTCAGTAAGCCGAGATGATTGTGAAAAATTCTGATCCTCTTTAGTTGAATGTGATTAGGGTAAAGAACTGCTATGAGTTGAAAATCCACAGACAGACATTTCTGTAAAGTAGCTCAAAAGTCAAGCAAAGTAAATCCAACAACAGCATAGTATTTGTTGTCTAGAAAACTGATCAAAAACTTAAAAAGAAACATACAGATTTATTTTAGAAATTTTGACTATTCAATTAAGAAAATAAAGTCTTTATGACATCTTGGAGCTGCTAGAAGGTTTTTCTATTGTTAAGAACTAATTCATTGATTAAGGATAATGTGAGAATTACAGACTTTAAAAAATGCCAGGAATTTCTATTTTATGAAATATAAACATATATTCAAAATACGATCAGTTCAAGATGGTCTTTTCAGAAAATACCTATACAGTTTTTATGGAAAAAAAATAGGACCAGGATAATTCTCTGTTAACTTCCTGTAATTGTCATGATTTTTCACAAAAAATAAACAGTCAGTTCACAATCACATCATATTAGTGCTGTCGAGTGTGTCTCATATGACACTCCGGTTTTGAACTCATCCTGCTTATATAAGTATTCCGTCACGTGTCGCTCTCTCAGTGCTGGCTGTCTCTGCCCCAAAACCATGCTGGTACACGCAGAGACTGGAAAGCACTGTGTACTTTGGTCTTTCCTGCCCATCTGCCATTAGGCTGTCTCTCCAGTTCACAAGTTCCCTGTGGGGAGTGGTTGGGGGGTTGATGTACCAAACCTCCTTGGCTGGAAAATAGGTGAGTGTTCTCCACAAATACTGCAGTTGACAGCCACAGACTGTGGATGTCCCCTTCATAGTGCTGGTCCCCTTCTGAAGAGCATGGCCATGCTGCCTGATGTCTCCCCTCATTTCCCCTTCTTTTAGCAGAGCCCTGACACTCTCCTCTAGGTGATGGCTGTAGGTAGAACAGGACTGACAAATTTTCAACCTGCTGGGAGTTCGTGCAGCCTTTGGCTGCACCATCCTCCTTTGCTGTCGCCTTGCCAACATGTACATTCTTTAATACAATAGCACAAGATTTTTTTACCTCATGCCCAGCATGCAGCTTTCTCACGTAAGGTCAAAAGGAATAGCAGAAAAGGCCTGATTTAAAAGGGATGGAAGGGGATGGAGATACGATATATTCCAGCAAGGTCCCTGCACCACACTGGTTACAGAACACTCCAGGATCTGGAACTGCTCTATAGCAGATACCTCTGCAACCTAAAATATACACACGTGTTACAATAATTCCTAACCCTGCCGTGACCAGGCAACTTTGTGCCTTCTCTCTTATGTATATTCCACTTCGAACTTCACTAGATTTCAAGTTCCTGACCTCATTAAAATGATTGAGGACTGATCTTCCTGAACCTCAAGATTTTGCTGGGTTTTGATGTCTTCTCAGAAGCATGTCTGAATGTTCTTCTCAAGGACTATGAAGAGGACAGATGTGTCAGCTCAGTGAAGAGAATATAGGTTAAAACGTAGATGAGTGTTTATATTTAACGTGTATGCCACCTGACCTAACTTTTTTTTGAAATTAGTATATGTTTCTGGTATCTTGTGAATATTTGGGTGCATCCAAGGAGAAAAAAGCCTTGAGATTTCATGTACTAAAAATTACAAAGCACAGTGAAGAGAAATTCTTATAATGATTTTTCTATTATTTTTCCAGTTTATGCAACTGGACAGTAGCTTGGAATATTTAAATTAAAAAAAAAATAATTACATGCTTATCACTAACAAGGACCATATAAATCTTTGAAGGTATTTTTCACATGGTTTCACGTTATGCAGAAAATGTCTCATTGGTGGAGATTTTTGCAGGATCTTTAGCATGAAGATCTGTTTTAAATGAAGACAAAATAGTGAAAGATTAGTCTTTAGCTCAGGCATTCCATCATTTTCTGAAGGTATGAACTGAGAAATCATTTAATGTGTGCAGAAATGCTTCATCAGAATATGCTACTAGTATATAATTTGTCAAACCCTAAATCTTGTGCAGACTGAGAAGCTGCTGTAAATACTATTTCAAATTGTTTTCAGATGAGAATGTTATCTGAGCAAATTCACATGATAAGATGCAAGAGAAGCTTTGCTGTTTGCTTGTCTTCACAGTTGGTGTAGGATAAGGTATATTGGTTGCTGTGTTGTTTTTTTTAATTGGTAACCTGAGAATTTTGATATCAACCTTCAGTATTTGCAGTTTTGTTTTTTTTTTTTTTTTTCAAACAGGGATAACAGTTTTAGGTCTGTTTTCTGGCGTATTTTTAAATAGGTTGTACAAATACAACCTGGAGAGCTGAACAGGTTTTCATGCCCACTTAGGGTCCGGTTTTCCTGATATGCATAATCTTTCTTTTCCTTTCCTATCCAGGTTTTAGCTCCTTTATTTTTGTCAGGGACTGGAATTCAGCTTCCTGTTCATTTTGACAGTCTGAGAGGACCTCAGGGCTAGCCTTAGCCATAAAAGAGAACAATCTGTTGGCTCTGTGCTAAAACCAAGTTGCATCAAAAACTGGATAAGGAAAAGCTAATCACTCTGTCTCCACAATACAGTTGCCCAAGAGGCAGCAAATGAACTCAGCAAGCAGCTGTGTAAGAACAAAAGGAAGGGCTTTTTCAAAGAACTGTTTCCTTAATCCCTTTTTGATAGATGTGGATGAGGAAAATTCAGGCAGGTTAAGAGGCAGAGACCAACAGACACAAGACATAATTTTCCAGATGCTATTAAACACAAAGAGATACCTGTTGTGATTCCCTCAGTCCCAGAGCATGAAAGCTGTGGGGACACCTCAGTGGTGTTGTTTCATGTCTTGTATTCTTGACCTCTGATACTGGACATTCTGGGAGATAGGATACTGAAACAGGTATTCCCAGACTTGTGCTACAGAACAGTCTTGTTGTTCTTGCAGGAAGGGCCATTGCTGCCGTCTCCAGAGGAAAAAGAAAAAACAAGTAGGACTTGGATAGGTTTAGGAATTGATGCAATGTTAAGTATTCCAAGTATTTTAGCATTTGAGATTTTTTTCTTTCCCATTACAAAAGACAGGAAGAAATGAGACAGTGCTTAGTATTGCTCACTTCTTCAGATGTCCATTGCCCTGAAACTGTACCAGAATCACAGAATTATGTTAATAGCAATTACAGAATTTTCTCTTTTCAAGACTGGCATGTAGACCACTGGTATGAGACGAGAAAAAACCCATACACCCCACCATACTATCCATGAATTTATATTAATCCAGAAAAATGTGAATATTGTCATGACCACTCCTAATAGCATAATTTCTCCTATCTTTGCAAATAGAGTTTAGCAAGGACTGTTCTGTCCAGCTGCTCTGCAGCTGTTAGTGTCCCAGAATTTACTCCCATGACAGAAGTTTATGCCCCCAAGATTTACTAATGTCATTCATATATGACAACTGGCCTGGATGTGTGCCTGACCATGTGAAGATCTGAGTAATTTCATTACAATGAAATATATAACTGGTAGAAATGGCAACAAAATTAAAAAAAAACAACCAACCAACCAACCAACCAACGAACCAACCAACCAACGAACCAAAACCAAAACAAACAAAAAAAACCAACTTAAATACTTGGCAACACTTTTAGGTTTCTGACTAAGGTTTCTGTGTTTAGATGCTTTTGGCATTGTAGCAAGGGAATCATCGTACAAATAAGTAATTCAGTTTCTACTATACTGTTTGCAGTTACATCTGGTCCTGGGGCTTATCATAGTTCTGTGAAACTATGAAGAGAATAATTCAACATAATATTGTGTATGAACTTGTGATATAGGTGGCTTTGATTTTTTATAAACCATTAGGATTTTATCTGATTAGCATTGCTTTATCTATTTGAGAAACAGTTAAATGATTAAATTGGCAGGTAAAAGCAAGGTCTTTGTGCAACCACAACCAAAAATCACAATAACATTTCTAGCTAAGAAGATTGTAGAAGTGAGAGGGAACAAGAAGGTTACTTAGATGTCTTTAGCCCACGTTATTCTCCCAGAGCAGGAAAGGAACCACCATTACTGATACATGTGATTCCAAGTGACAACTTGAAAATACAGAGCTCAGAATCTATTAAAAAGTTTAAAACTTGAAAATACAGAGCTCAGAATCTATTAAAATTATCAGAGCAAGACGACCAATCCCAAATGAACCATAATTCATTTAATATAAGGGTAGAAATAATTCTCTAGGGAAGATAATATCTGTTTATTATTATGCTGTGATAATGGCATCAAAGTCCACTCAGATTTTCTGTGTTTGTGATGAGCACATTGTGTTTTGCTTCTCATTTTTGGTCTGTAATGTAGCCAATGGCTGTTTCATTCCAGATGCATGACATTCACAGTTCTTACTTATCCATGTGTGAAAGAAATGGTCTGTGGATGTTTTCTCCCCAAATGGTTACTCACAGTATTCTTACTTTAGTGATCAAACATTGTCCTATTTTTGCGTTCTTGCAACTTCTGCTTCCTGCAATAACTCAGTTTTGATGGTGATGGGATGGAGCTTAATTAAGAGCTTCTAATATTTATTGTGAATATATGGGGCTGAACAGGCAGTCTTCCACAACTTTAAATTTTTTATGTGTGAAACTCCTATTAACAATGAAGCATCTGTTCTCTTACAGGGAACCATTTTTCACACACGTTGGCATTGGGAGCTCTTGTGATCAATTTATAGAGCAGGTGTAAACGTTCTCCTTGGTTCAGGAGCCTTAATGGCACTTTGCAAACCTGCTGTTTTTCTTCCTGTAAATTATTTTATCTACACAAATATGTTGGTTTACATGTGAAATAATCAGTGTCTCTAAACCAAAGCAAGCCCCTTCTTTTGGCACAAACTGCTAGACATATATTCCACTTATTCCCTGCTACAGTTATAAATGGTAAACGGCAGCCTTTTAAGAAATTCCCCTGTGGTGCAGCTAGCAGGAGATTGCTCAATTGTATAATAATCAAATCTGACCAGATGGTGATGAGGCTGGGTACTAAATGTTTTTTAAACTCTCCTGCTAGGTTTTCTCATTTAGCAGAGGAGAAATCCCACTTTAAGGAGTACATGATTTGAAAGACACCTCTCTATGAGGCAGACAGCATTGCCTATTCTGCCACATAGTGCAGCATTTCACATTTTCAGGCAGTGTAGGGAAGGGTCATGACTTATTTAGGAAGTCAGTGTGTTGCTCAAGGGGAGTACCAGCCTGATGGCTCTGGAGAAGAAAAGTTAGGGAACACGTAAAGATTAGATATGGGAAGAAGACAGTAAATACCCTATTTATGAAAGCTTCATCTTCGTCCAGCTGCAAAATGTCACAGCTTGAGAGCAAAATACCATGGTTGGAGGAGGGAGACTTGAGGTGGGTTCAGCTCACAAATGGAAGGTGTGCACTGAAGTGGTCTGTGGAGGTATCTGCAGGTGAGCCAGGGCTCTCTGCTCCACGTGCAGTCACTGGAGGTGAAATCAGCACAGTCAGTGAAGATGAGAGAGAGCTCTTCATGAGCTGTGTGGGCAGGGACCTCCAGTGACTGCATTGACTAGAGCTCAATCAGCAGAACATGGGAGCTTAAGTACCTGTGGCACATTGCAAACAGTTTCTGCCATTGAATGTGAGTTGTTAATTACTCAACTGCTCTTATCCCTCTTTCCTCATTAGTCTGTACAGGGGAAATTCTGATAATTTTGGGAACTGTGCAGTTCTCACACAAAAACGTCTTGCAAGCCAGGCCTGTCTCTGAACTGAGAGTCAAAAATTTGTCACTTCAGATCCTTGAGATGTCAGGTCTTGCCTACCATACTTGTATTATTTTGGGTCAGGCTGCATGGGATTTTGTTTTTTAGTATCAGAAGTTGATCAGCCAGTTGGAATGCTACTGTTAATAGTAACATTCAAGTAAATTTCCTTCTACTGAGTACGAGATACATTCAGTAACAGAACCCTTATGCACTTCTTTCAATCTATCTATAGAATTGAAGGCTTTTAAAATAAATAAAAATCTACTTGCCTTAAGTTAGCACTTTCCAAGAACACAAATGTTATCTCTGAAGCATTTTTAAATGGTTTGGTTACTTTAGGTATTTTCATTGAGGCAATCCAAACAATGTAACAACGAAACAAATGTAACAAAGAACAACCAAGTGACTATTTTGTGTGAAAATCTATTGTATTTTGGCAGGGAGCTGGGTAAAGTGGAATTCCTCATGATAAACAATTAGCAAATCTGTATGTTGGACACCTATTTCAATCTATGAATAAGAGAAAGTGTGAGTTTTGGATGGTATTGTAGTTCATGCATCTTACATGTAATGAAGGATTTCACACTCCATTACAAGGATTTCATAGCACAGATTGTTCTCATTTCCTGGTTTGTTTGTTCTCTTCACTGTGTAATACTTATGGTTTGAGTTATTGAGAACTGGAGTGTGAAGTGTGGCACTGGAGGCATAAATGAGTGTTGAGTCTTCCTTAAGTTGATGGACATGGAGGTGCTCACATCTCTGAAAAACAAGCCTTTCCAGAAAGATAAATAACTGTGGTCACCTAGAACAAAAAAATTTTGACCACAGCCTTTACCCTGCTAATACATCACCCTGTTAATTTTTGTTCAATAACTATGGCACTTCCACATCTGGCCTGCCATTTTGGATTATTTTGTAACCTAACACTGGGTAGGATGCCATCTTTTAAGTTTCTATTTTATATGGGCAGCAACTAATATTCCAAAGGAGATTTTGCTTCTTCATGTGGCAACTCACTTCTGACACTAGATTTTTCATGGTTTTTTTAGAAAAGCCCATGCCCTGTGCTTGCAAGGAATACTACTCTTTGTGACTGAAATATATTTAGTGCAAAAGGTCTTCATCTGTCCACTGATGACAGGCTGAAGCCTGATGTCCCATGAACCTCCTTTGTCCTAGCTCTGCATCTCCTTGTGGTACTGTAGCTGTGGTGTGGTGTCTCCAGGCACCCTGTCTTCTGTCATTCCATCTCTTCCATGGGATGTCCCTTCTTTCCTTTCTTAGATTTTATTCTATATTATTGATTTATCCACATATCACATATTTTGCTGCCTCCATGCATTCCTTAAATGTGTTTGAGCTAAACACTTTATCTTAAGTCGAGGGAAAAATCCTCTCTAATTCTCTGAGCTCCTTTTAAAAAATATTCTTTATTCCCCAGATCAAACTGGAGGTTAATGACAAATAGAGGAATAACCTGATTTTGAACATTCTTGTTACTTAAGTTGCTTTCATATGAAAGCTGTGGTACCTACTGCTCAAGGTGTATTCAGCACAATATCTAGTAAGAGATGCTGCTAGCAGAAGCTAGTTATTGATTCAACATTAGCTTTTGAAAAAGAAAAGCAAATTGCTTTCTGCAGTAGTGAGATCTGAGGAAACAACAAAGCAAGCATTCAAAAAAAGTGAAAGCACCTTGAAAGTGCAAAGCTTCACCTAAGATTATGTATACTCCTGCACAGTAACTCTGTTCTTCCTACAGTAACCCCAAACTCATCACCTTAAATTAGAAATGCATTACCTGCATTTTTGAAGATGGTGGAAGAAATTCTTTAGACATGGAAGAAACGTCCTTTGCCATAATGCTGACAAAGCCACTGGCCCTTTTGTGCTCCTCTGAAGAACATTGGCAGAGGAGAGCACAGCTGAGTTATTGGCTTGGCAGGTGAATCATTAATTTCCAAATCAGCACGCTTTGTCTGACAGCTGCTGCCCTTCCCCAGAGGAAGAGAAGACGGCCTGGCTGGCAGCATGTGCTGCCAAAGCTCCTGGCATCCCTCTGGAGCTGGGCTGTCCATGGGTGCGTGAGCCTGGAGCTGTGCCTTGATCTGCCTGTGGATGTAACCTCCCTCTGCTGGCAGGACAGTCAGCTGAACACGCAGCCAGTCCCCAGGTGAAGGATGCTGAAGGATGCTGCAGCCTCACTGGCTGCCTGGGGCAGTCTGCAGTGCCCTGAGCAAGTCAGAGGGCTGGGCAGGGCTTAGGTGCATCTTTGTCTGTGCTATTTGCCTCAGCTACTGCCATCTGAAACCAGGATCACTATTTTTTTTTCTTTTTTTTTTCATCCAGAGAATTAATGGCCTGCTACAAGTGGAAGGGAAGGACAGCAGTGCTGTGCTTGTGCCCTTCCTCCAGGGGTATGTGCAGACCTTACCCTTACAGTCTGCGGTGTCCTAACCCCATGCAGTGAAGCTTATGCAGTGCTCCTCTACACATAGCCTCTATTTCCCTGTCTCCCTGTCTCGTTGTGACTCTGGAAGTTCTGATGTAATTTTTGTGAAATTGGAGATTTTTTCTTGTGGCATGAATTTAGTTTATTATTTGCTATATCTGTAGCAGTCAGGCTCTGGCCTCTGTTAAGAACAAAACCTTCAGTATCTTGACAGTTTATTCATCACAGATGTTTCACTTAAAAATAATTCCTTCTTCTTCAGAGTTGTCATTCCTGTGTTTTACTTGCGTTCAGAGCTAGTCCTACCACAAATGCAATTCCCTAGTGTCAAATTTCTACTCTGGCAGGAGGATTTTTTAATTGTTTTTTTAAGTGCTGAGTACTGGAAGAAAGGCCTATTATCCTTAGGTTTCTTTTATTGTGTGGTTTTTGTTTTGGGGGGTTTTTTCATTGTTTAGTCTGCTCTCTTTTTCTTTGCCATAATCTCATTTATTCATTTTTATATTTAATGTGTTGTGAAAATTGCACCAGCTGGTACATCTTCTGAAATGACATGTACTGATTAAAGGACTTGCTGACCTACCAGCCACTGAATAATTATATCCTCAGGTGGGGAAATTGCACCAGACTAAAATGCTCTTCAATGTGATATTCAGACAACTTGCTGAATACTTTTATGTCTGTTTGTGCACATATTTGATGTGAAAGATTGGTAACTAAGGCTTTAAGTTAAAGCAAAACCAGCTCTACTGTAGTCCAGGGAAGAATGGAGTTACCAAATGAGAAATGCCTTTTCTTCCAGGGGGAAGTAACAAATAAAATGAAGCTGGGCACAGTCCTGAAACTGTTCCTGATGGAAAGAAGTGGTTGTCCTAACCTGTACATCATCCATCTCTGCAATACAGAAAGAGCAGTTTGAAAAATGAAGAACTGTTTGGATGGTTTGCATAAGTATGTTTAATTAAACTGTTTGAAGCAAGAAAAGATACTTAGGGGCTTATTGTCAGCCAAGAAACAGACATATTAATGGCCTGCAGGTTAAGTGAGGATGCTGAGGTAGTTGTCAATGTTTGATGTACTTGTGCTAAAAACTAAAATGAGCAAAGCTGAAAAGATTAACAAGATCATTCAGTGGCAAGTGATGCCTAACAGGAGTTACCAGTTCAGCTGGGAGGAGCACAGTGAATCAGGCAGGGCAGGACAGCTTAGGTTTGCCACTCAAGAGTGCAGCAGCCATTTCTGCATGAAAGGAAAGCAGTGAGCTGGCCTCAGCAATTTACAGGACTGTAAAATTGTTATAATTTTGGTATGACATAATGTGTTTTTCTATGCATAGTGGATGAATTCCCTTGTTACCTACCATTTTGGTGTTTTTCTTTTCTCTTTTTGAAGTAATGTGGTTTGTTAAGCCAGATTATTCATGTTAGATTAGCTTTTTGAGCAACAGAATGTTTTGTTGAGTTTTCCCAGCATTATGGATGAGCTTTTTAATCAATGTCTCATTAGCAACTCTTTCAAATTTGAACCCGTTCCTTCCATTATGTTCCTGGCAGAAGTGTTGCAGTTACATTAATCCAGTTTTTATACTTCGAATTTTGGGATGAAACCAGCTCTAGGTACATAAATGATTATTTTGCATAATTTCATGCCAAGGACTTTTTTGCAGAGCCACAAGAAATCACTTCTGAACCAGTGAAAAGAAACAAAATAAAATCCTGTTCCACTATGCCCAGATAATTGTCAGGACTCTGTCAAAATAGTTCAGAACCCCATGCAATGTTACAGGCTTGGGGATGAGGACCTCGGTTCTGGGGTGGTTTAGCCTGGGGAAAAGGAGGCTCAGGGGGACTTTATTGGTCTCTACAATTACTCGAGAGATTGTTGTAGCCAGGTGGGGGTTGGTCTCTTCTCCCAGGTAACAAGTGATAGGATGAGAGGACATTGCCTCAAGTTGCACCAGGGCAGGTTAGGTTGGATATGAGGACAGAAGTATTCACTGAAAGGGATGTCAAGCATTGGAATGGGCTGCTCAGGGAAGTGGTGAAATCACCATTGCTGGAGGTAGATGTGATTAAGATGCAACCTCATAAATAGTTTATGGCAGTAGTCTTATATTTTCTTCTTGGGGAGGTTTTACCAGACAGCACTCGAGCAGTCTTATTTTAGCAAAGTTCATGAAAACAGTAAGAGGTCATCAAACATTGAGCAATGTTAATTAACCAGCAATTGAGAAACCTTTCTGAGACTGGAGTATCGGAACAGCTTCACTCTTATGAGATTCTTCATGTGGGAAAAAATATTTAGTACAGTTGAGATAGCAGCCTTTTAAATACCTTTTATTTATTGAACAGTATAATTTGGAACCAGCCCGGACTCAGTATTTTCTGAAGGAAACTTTCTTGGAGCAAAAGTTTAGCTTTGATCAGGGAAAGCTCAGAGAGGAGGTAATTATCAGTTGAGTTTGGTTTTATCCATCTTTGGAAACTGGAAAAGACTTTTTTTGTCCTGTATTAGTTGCATTGCTGCTGAGGGGTGTGGAGATGAGGAAAAAAGACTTTTTCGTTAGTTATTTTTGAGAGGGGAAAAGCTGAGGAGTTAAGGGCTTGGAGGGAAAGGCAATTGGGCATAGACATGCAAGTTTCAGGAGATGTGTCTGCCATAGTCACACAAAAATACTTCAGAAAAGGGAGAAGCTATTCTTAGGCAGAGGGTGAATTTTTGGTATCCAGGATAGAGGAAAAAGAGGTAAATATTGCTTATATTGAAAAATTTGAATTGGGATTACCTAAAAATAAAAGTACTTGCTCTGGCCGACAGGGGAACATCTTATAACCTGTAAACCAGCAGCTGACAATGACCACTTGCAAAAGTTCTGGTGTATCTTTTGGGGACACATATAGATGTTTCAGAGAGAATATTTATTTCTTGTGACACTGGCTTGGGGAAGGACCTTTAGTGAGGTCAAAAGGACACTAGAATACCTATGCTTTTACACCAAGGTATTTATTATCATAATGCCCTGATAGTATCTGAGTGCCTCAGTTTGTGTGCCCTGGTCTATCTATACATCATTACTTTTGTCTGGAGTACCCTATAATAAGAACATATATTGTAATACAAGTATGTATTATAGGTGAAAAAAACCATAATGACCTGTAGTTTAAATAAAATTTTCCATGCCTGTGCCTAAAAATAAGTGTAGGAATTTTATCACCCACTATGTCTTTCAGGAACATGCAAATAGTGTTCTCTATTTGTTTAGGTCAACTTGGGTTCAGTGAGGAGCCATTCTGAGGGGAAATTTTGACTCTTCTAATGTTGAAGATGTGGTTAAAATTATTTAGTAATCTTCGTGAAGCTACAATTCAAGCATTTAAACAAAGCAATCTCTTTACAGCTATAAGAAAAAGCAATATGACTTTGAAAACACGTTAATCATTGCCATTTGTAATGAATAATTCATTTGTTTGTTTCTGCATGTTACCTGACAATATATAGCAAATCATGTTTATCTCTTTGGTTTACACATTGCAGCTTTTATGAAATGTATTATGTGTGGAACTTAGTTGGAATTTTTTGTTTGCTTTGCCTTTTTTCTTGTAAGTGCACTTTTCATGTCTAGGAGTGTAACCAGCACCTTTCCCTTTCCTCCAGCTTTCCCACCATTTAACAGCTGTCTTCGTCAAATATTTCAGTCAAATTCTGCAAACAGGTAGAAGCCTGAAAGGTAAACTCTGAAAGCTTTGTGAAAATGTGTAGCCAGTGGAGGAGGAAATCTGCAGAAGTGGCTCAGTTGAGGGATCTGTTACATTATGAGTACTCAGGTCCCAGGATTCCACGAAATTCTGGTGGAAACATCTGATGAGGGGCATATAGAAGGAATGCACACTGCTTTAGATACCAAGAGCAGTGAAGCATAACTGTATCTACAACCCCTGCTGTATCCAAGCCGTGCTATGAGCTCATGTCACATCCTATCATAAAACTACGATGTGGTCGATGTCTGCCTTAAAGGACCAAGTTTCCAGTGTAAAACTTGGAACTTACTTTTCTTCCAGCATAGATAGCCTCTGAGATATAAATTATGCAACACCTAAATCCATAGGAAACTGGGCTCCTTCAGTCTCAGTACCTGTGGAAATACATGCTTTCCTTCTCTCTCCATTTCTTATTTTAAAAATTGCATTTAAAAAAAGACTAAAACATGGTCTGGAATGGAAAACTCATCTTCTAGATGGACACATCCATCTGCAGAGTTCTGCTGTACCACTAATTGAAATGAATGTGAAATTTTCTTATGCTACGTTTTTTTATATTTCACCAGTAGTCCCCCAGTAAATCAAAATATTCCTGTTAAAGAGGAAGAAGTATCACATTTATGCTGCTCTTTTGCTGCTGTAATAAAATAGAGTTGGATCGAGAGGGTCTGAGGATAGAAAGTGTTAGAGAAACATTCTGTCACACTCCTCAGGTTTCTTGCTAGTCCTCATCCTCAGCTGTGAGCCATTCTGGTGTGGAGCAGCTGAGGTGTGGGCTGTTCGTGCTGTCAGGTAGGTCTCTGAGTAATTTCCATCAGGGGAGTTATTTATAAGATGGACTTGAAAAGTCCAAGCTCATGAAGGTGGGCTTTTTGTAAAATACGTAATTAAAATACCAACAAAACCAGATCTGTCTTGTGCTTGCCAAATGCTCTATTTTTGTTCTATGACAAGCATTTTTTTGTGTTGACAGTATGCCTACAGGAGAAAGCAATATTTCCTATAACTTCAGGAAGAGATAAATTATAGTCTGCTCTTTGTCACATTAAATCAAAACTGATAAACTAATAACCTAATGGGCTTTGCTATTAATACTTGGTTAAATAAAGCGCCGGTAAAGAAATATTTGTCCTTTGAGTATAAAACCCAATTATAACATTCCAATAGACTAAATGATACAACTCTATAACAAATAAATCTTTCTCACAAATAAGTGTGTATTTTCCTCAAAAATACCCGTATTTAAGTGTTCAATTATCTATAAGCATTCTGATTCCTCCTCCCTCCCCTACCCCGCACTGCATCAGGAGGAAAACAACTCTGCCAGACTTGGGGACTTTATTACATAGATAAATGGGTAGTATATTAAAGAAGACTTATTTCAGTCTGACAACTGAAAGATTTAGATTCAGGTAAACGTAAAAGAAATATGTTTGCTTTTTTTCCTTCTGACTGAAACAGAGGAGAAAAAAAGAATTAAAAAAATTCCAGTGGAAAAAAAAAGATTATTTTTTCTATAAAAGAAATTACAGTTTTATATTCTTGACCAACTGAACTTTTCAGTTTACAGTGATACTTTTAGGGTGGTGTGGTGTATTGGCTCCTTTTTTTTATGAAGCAGTGCAATATATTGCTTTCTGGTGACTGTTCCACAGAGGGAAAAAATAACTTATTATTGCTTCAGATAACTGAGTTCTCTTGAAGTGAAGTTGTAGTAGAGGTCAGTGATTTTGCCACAAAAACACTGGGCTCCAGTTTCTCAACAAATACTGTGTGAGTGAGATTTTTCATTATTGAGCCTGTTTGCAAAACAGAGATTACAATGGGCCTCAGTTTATCAACTCATATTTTCAGAAATTTGTTAATTCCCCTAAACTCATTTCTATCAGTCCCTACAACAAATAGTTATGAGACCTTGAATTAATTTTCTGACATTTAAAGACTGATGGTCTAAAACAGAATTTTCATGTTTTGAGTGTCTCTTGAATTGTTCTCCTTGAAATTTAAAAAATCCATGCTTATCTTTTCTTGTTGTTCTTGAAATAATAAAACTAATATTTCATGTTCAGAAATGACAGGAGTTTTTCTAGCCTGGTGCTTTTT